>VTFQ01000018.1:1160000-1165000 GCA_036281575.1 Ancherythroculter nigrocauda
AACGGGTTGAAGGTCCAAATGTCAGTTTCAAAGAGCTCTACATGATCCCAGATGAGGAATAAGAGTCTTATCTAGAGAAACCATCAGTCATTTTCTAAAAAAAATACAAATTTATGTGTTTTTTAACCATAAATGCTCATCTTGCACTGCTCCGTGATGCGCCACGCATGACGTAATCATGTTGGAAAGGTCACGGAAGTACCGATCCAGTGTTTACAAAGCAAACGTGCAAAGATTAACTCAAACGGTCTTTACAAAAAAAGGTAAAACAACGATGTTGACGATTTTGAAGTTGGAGGAGAAAATGAGATCTACGGCACATGTGACCTTTCCAACATGATTACGTCATGCGTGGAGCATCACAGAGCAGTGCAAGATGAGCATTTGTGGTTAAAAAACATATCCATTTGTATTTATTTTAGAAAATGGCTGATGGTTTCTCTAGATAAGACTCTTATTCCTCGTCTGGGATCATGTAGAGCTCTTTGAAACTGACATTTGGACCTTCAACCCTGGAATGTTTTCCTTATATACCTTAATTTCTTTTCCACTGAAGAAAGAAAGACATGAACATCTTGGATGACAAAATAAAAGCACGGTTGCAAATAAATTAATAGATATGACCATGGAAAATATGTATTGCAAAATCATTGCTTTTCGCACAGTTTCATTTATGTTTTGCAATTGTTTATTTTTGTTTGCAAAACTTCATTTTTTTCTCCCAATGCTTTATTTTCTTTTGCAATTATTTATTTTTGTTTGCAAAAAGCAAATTTATTTTCCTCAATACTTTAATTTTCGTTTGCAAAACTTTATTTTCATTTGCAAAACTTTATTTTCTTTTGCAAAACTTTATTTTTTTTTTTGCATATATATGTGGCATTGATTTGACTCCATAGTATCCTTGTCGAGACGTTTGGGTGAGTCCGAACAAAACACACAAGATACAGCACCTTCAACGTCCTGTAGATGGCGATATCACTTCTTTTGTAGCAGAAATAAACTGCTGCAGAAAAAGTAGGTGACATGCAAAATGTAAAAATTGCATTACTCATTACAAAATAACGCACTGGAGTAAAACGTACATTTACTTATTTAAAAATGTAGTCAAGTGGAGAGTATCTTGGATACTAAAAAGATACTAATTGCATGTACTCAAATACTTTCCACAGTAGACTTGTGCCGATATTCGGTAATGCGATAAATCGCGATAATGAATATGCACGATATTGTAATCGTCGGCACTTCAGAATACCGTAAATAATAATTTATTACCAATTATTAATTTTTTATAAGGCAATTAAGAATACTTTACCCATCAGTTGTATAAAATGCACAACACCGCTGTATTCTGCGTCAAAAGGACACGCGCTCAGATGTAAACAATCCCAACGTGCACGAGAAGCACATGGCGGAACCAGTGAAGGAGACGAGCTGAATGAAAGTGCGCGTTCACTCTCTGACAGCAGAGGGCGCTGATGGAACAGCAGCGTGCAGCGGTTACCACGGAAACCGTGCAAACAAAGTAACTGCGCTAGTGAAGTTTTTAAAATGCTTCAAACAGCCATTCATTTTTTTGTAATCTCAGTGTTGTTCATCACAGCACCAAATACTGAATACTTAAAAAACTTAAAAGGATATTTATTTTCAAACCTAAATTTTATATTTTAATCTGGACTACAACATGCCCTAATGATTAGAAATGTTCTGATTATTTGTTATTGTTCAGTAAAACATACAGCTTCATTAGTTTACATGTTAATGCATTATCACTAAACTGACAATAAAAATACTTATAAAGTATTAATTATTATTAATTAATGTTAATTTCTTAGTCACTATTTAATAACATTACTAAAATCAAAATAACTTATTTAATGGACCTGAGATCAAACTAACAATGATCAGTTGTGTTTCCAAACTAACATTAACAAAAAATAACACTTTCTGTATCAAATGTAGCTATTGCTCAATCTTAGTTAATGCCTTAAATAGAGTAAAGTGTTATCTGTTGTTCTTTATAGCCTAATTCTTTTGCATTTTAATCTGTTTGAAAATTTCAGTCAGAGTTGTTTTTGTTTTATTGATTTCTTAAACCTGTTAAACTGTGACAAAAATGGTTTTGCAACTTATTTTAATATTGTGATAATACCGTATACCGTGATAAAAGCTTCATCAATTAATCGCAACAGGAACATTTGATACTGTCACATGCCTATTCCACAGACATTAAATGTTTCATTAAAGTCACTAGAGCTTGTGTGATACAGTGATTTTAGACATATGGAGTCGCGGTAAAATCACTGTAACGCTGACTTATGATATCAACTCCATCTGCTGCAGTGAATCTCAGTGATTTTCGTTGACCGTTGATGAATTTTGCAACATTAATACTGTTATTTTCCTGTTTATTACGGTGAAGCTGCTCTGAAAGCACCTGTAAACAGTACTAACCTCCTCCGTGTGTTTGTGTGCAGTGCTACATGTTCCACATGTATGTTGGCGTTCGTGCCGGCGGTGGCATCGGCGATCAGATCGAAGATCCGGCCGGCGACGAGTACGAGATCTATCGCATCATCTTTGACATCACCTTCTTCTTCTTCGTCATCGTCATCCTCCTGGCCATCATTCAGGGTGTGTGTGTGAACAGATGATGAGATGAAACGCGTGTTTCAGTGTAACATCGTCTCATGTGTGTGTGTGTGTTTCAGGTCTGATCATTGATGCGTTCGGTGAGCTGAGAGACCAGCAGGAGCAGGTGAAAGAGGACATGGAGGTGAGAAGCTTCTTTTGACTCTGAATCTCATATCAGATCTCAGATTTCAGGCCAATGTTTGATTAAACACATGCATGTCTTTCCTTCTGCAGACGAAGTGCTTCATCTGTGGAATAGGAAACGATTACTTCGACACGGTTCCTCACGGCTTTGAGACGCACACGCTGCAGGAACACAATCTGGCCAACTATCTGTGAGTCCTGCTGCGATTCATTCGACTATCTGTGATTTAATCTCACATGTACCTGCAGAGAGTCAAAGACAAACAAATAAATGAGACGAGCGATCAATACAGCGTCCAGATGATGCCTTGACATAATTTAACATGATTTAAATCACAGAATTGAATCAGATCATGCGTGACTGACTCGAGTCGTTCGGCAGACGCTGAGAGTTTGAATCTGAATTTGATTATAATGTGGATTTGAAAACACAACCGTCTTCACAATCGTTTATAAATCTGTTGTCAACGAAAGAGAAGCTGTAACGGCTCCCTGAAATAAAAGCTTTTGAAAGTGAAGAAATTAAGACAGTCATAAATATTATTAGAATTTTTTCATGTACAGTATTATTATTATTATTATTATATTCATTGGTTTAATTTTTATACTACTAATATTATATAAATAGTTAAAAATTAATAAAATAATCTGTAATTTTCTATTATATATGTATTATAATTATTTTATAATAGTAATAATAATTTTTGATTATTTTATAATTTTTCACAAAAATACAATTATTATTAATATTATTAAATATTCCTTTCTCTTCATGTACAGTATTATTATTATAATTAGTAGTATTATTATATTCATTGGTTTAATATTTATCTACTAATTATATAAATAGTTTATAAAAATATATATATATATATATATATATATATATATATATAAATTAATCTGTAATTTTCTATAATATATTATAATATTATAATACTAATAATATAATTTTTGATTATTTTTTAATTCTTCACAAAAAAATATTAATAAATTCCTTTTTCTTCATGTACAGTATTATTATTATTATTATTTATATATTCATTGGTTTAAGTTTTATAGTAATATTAATAATTTTATATATATATATATATATATATTATAGATTTTTTTTTTTTTTTTTTTTTTTTTTTTTTTAATTCATTCGAATATCTGTGATTTAATCTCACATTCATATTCAGCAAGCAATAATGATTCTGTCTTGTTATAGTGTGTATATATATATATATATATATATATATATCATAGGAAATTACAGATATAGACAATATATATATATATATATATATATATATAAATCTGTAATTTCCTATGATATATATATATATTATAATTATTTTATAATAGTAATAATAATGTTTGATTATTTTATAATTTTTCACAAAATACAATTATAATTATATAATTAAATATTACTTTTTGTGTATATTATTATATATTTATTGGTTTAATTTTTATAGTAATAATTATATAAATAATTGTATGTTTATATATATATATATATATATATAAAATCTGCTGTGATATATATTATAATTATTTTATAATAGTAATAATAATATTTTTTTATTATTTTATAATTATAATAACAGCAATAATAATATATAATTGATATAAAATTATAATATGAATATAAATATAAAATTATTTTAAAATTATTATTGTTATTTTTTTTATAATTTCACAAAAAAACTTTTGAATGCAAAGAAATTAAGACTAATTTTACTGTTGCTCTGTAAAATGAAATTATTACTATTATTAAATACTCAATTAAATAATTTAATATTTTACTGTACAATATCTATTACTATAGTATTGTTACTATAGTAATAGACTTATTTTATATTTTATTTTATACTTATAATAACAACAATTATTATTATTATCATTATTATTATATCTTCTTCTTCTTATTATTATTATTATTACTATTACTATTATTATTATTATTAATTATTATTATTATTATTATTATTGTATAGTCATATTCTGTTCATTTCCTGTGCAAAGAGCTGATATCTGGTCACATGAGGAAAAAAATAAATTTTTATTCAAATGAGCCACTGCAAACTCACTTCATACAGTGACAGAGCAGAAACCATCAACCACACAATTATGATTCTCATGATGATTCATGTTTCCAAATGAAATAACACTAATGCCAGGCTGACAGTTTCATTCATAACGTGCACGATTGTGTGTGTCTTTGCAGATTTTTCTTC
>VTFQ01000018.1:1172500-1307500 GCA_036281575.1 Ancherythroculter nigrocauda
TCTATCTGTCTGTCTGTTTGTTTGTCTATCTGTTTATTTATCTAGACAGATGGTTCATTGTTGATTAACTTTGGTTCAATAATTATTGTACATCAATTATGAAATGAGTTCAGTTCAGCTTTAAAGCAGCTCTGCTGAATATGGAGTGTCAAGTGTCAGTCATAAAGAGGGTCAGATGTCACTGCCATCAAATGCAGATGGAAGTCAAAGCAATTAGCACATTAAAAGCTGATTAGAGAGAATGTCACGGGGTAGTTAGGTCGAGTCAGTGAGTTCATGTGTAAACTCGCCATCACAGACGTGTTGTTTCACAGCATCAGTTTCTCTAAACTTTAGATACTCATTTAGTATCATGATATACATTATATCAAAGCAGCGTCACTGAACCTTCAGTAGTTTGTGTGGATGTGCAGATGAATGTGAAGATTCGTTCATCTGTGTTTGATTCTCTCCAGTGCAGCTCATGAACCGGATCTCACTGATGATTGTTTGTGCAGTTGAAATATTACTGTCTTTAACACATATTTTCACTGGTGTCTGGAAACCAGGCAAACACCTTCAGTGACATAAACCAGCGGCCGACCACATTAAACCATTTTGTAAACAATTCCCTTTATTCCTCAGATTTATTTCTCAGTTGTCTATCCTAAACAAGAGATAAAATGGGAAGCAAATGTAGACATGTTTGCTTCTTCTGAGAAAAAGACTGTAATTGCGAGATATAAACCCGTAATTGTGAGAAAAAAGTCAGAATTGCGAGATATAAACAATTGCGAGAAAATAGATATAAACTCGTAATTGCGAGAAAAAATCTGAATCGCGAAATATGAACTCATAATTGCAAGAAAAAAGTCAGAATCGCGAGATATAAACTCGTAATTGCAATAAAAAATCTGTATCGCGAAACATAAACTCATAATTGCACGAAAAAAGTCAGAATCGCGAGATATAAACTCGTAATTGAGAGAAAAAAATCTGAATCGCGAAACATAAACTCATAATTGCAAGAAAAAAGTCAGAATCGCGAGATATAAACTCGTAATTGAGAGAAAAAAATCTGAATCGCGAAACAAACTCATAATTGCAAGAAAAAAGTCAGAATCGCGAGATATAAACACGTAATTGAGATAAAAAAGTCAGAATCATGAGATATAAACTCGTAATTGAGATACAAAAGTCAGAATCGCGAGATTTAAACTCGTAATTGCGATAAAAAAGTCAGAATCGCGTGATATAATCCTGTAATTGCAATAAAAAATCTGAATCGTGAGATATAAACTCGTAATCGTGAGAAAAAAGTCAGAATCACTAGATATAAATGTAATGGAGATAAAAAAGTCAGAATCGTGAGATATAAACTCGTAATTGAGATACAAAAGTCAGAATCGCGAGATTTAAACTCGTAATTGCGATAAAAAAGTCAGAATCGTGAGATATAAACTCGTAATCGCGAGAAAAAAGTCAGAATCGCGAGATATAAGCTCGTAATCGCAAGAAAAAAGTCAGAATCGCGAGATATAAGCTCGTAATCGAGAGAAAAAAGTCAGAATCGCGAGATATAAATGCATAATTGAGATACAAAAGTCAGAATCGCAAGATTTAAACTCATAATTGCGATAAAAAAGTCAGAATCGCGAGATATAAACTCGTAATCGCGAGAAAAAAATCTGAATCACGAGATATAAACTCGTATTCGCGAGAAAAAAATCTGAATCGCGAGATATAAGCTCGTAATCGTGAGAAAAAAGTCAGAATCGCGAGATATAAGCTCGTAATCGCGAGAAAAAAGTCAGAATCGCAAGATATAAGCTCGTAATCGCGAGAAAAAGTCAGAATAGCGAGATATAAGCTCGTAATCACGAGAAAAAATCTGAATCGCGAAATATAAACTCATAATTGCAAGAAAAAAGTCAGAATTATGAGATATAAACTCGTAATTGAGAGAAAAAAATCTGAATCGCGAAACATAAACTCATAATTGCAAGAAAAAAGTCAGAATCGCGAGATATAAACACGTAATTGAGATAAAAAAGTCAGAATCATGAGATATAAACTCGTAATTGAGATAAAAAAGTCAGAATCGCGAGATATAAACTCGTAATCGCGAGAAAAAAATCTGAATCGCGAGATATAAACTCGTATTCGCGAGAAAAAAATCTGAATCGCGAGATATAAGCTCGTAATCGCGAGAAAAAAGTCAGAATCGCGAGATATAAGCTCGTAATCGCGAGAAAAAAGTCAGAATCGCAAGATATAAGCTCGTAATCGCGAGAAAAAGTCAGAATAGCGAGATATAAGCTCGTAATTGCGAGAAAAAATCTGAATCGCGAAATATAAACTCATAATTGCAAGAAAAAAGTCAGAATTATGAGATATAAACTCGTAATTGAGAGAAAAAAATCTGAATCGCGAAACATAAACTCATAATTGCAAGAAAAAAGTCAGAATCGCGAGATATAAACACGTAATTGAGATAAAAAAGTCAGAATCATGAGATATAAACTCGTAATTAAGATACAAAAGTCAGAATCGCGAGATTTAAACTCGTAATTGCGATAAAAAAGTCAGAATCGCGTGATATAATCCTGTTATTGCAATAAAAAATCTGAATCGTGAGATATAAACTCGTAATTGCGAGAAAAAAGTCTGAATCGTGAGATATACTCGTAATCGTGAGAAAAACGTCAGAATCGCGAGATATAAACACGTAATTGAGATTAAAAAAGTCAGAATCGCGAGATAAGCTCGTAATCGCGAGAAAAAAGTCAGAATCACTAGATATAAATGTAATGGAGATAAAAAAGTCAGAATCGTGAGATATAAACTCGTAATTGAGATACAAAAGTCAGAATCGCGAGATTTAAACGTAATTGCGATAAAAAAGTCAGAATCGCGAGATATAAACTCGTAATCGCGATAAAAAAGTCAGAATCGCGAGATATAAGCTCATAATCGCGAGAAAAAGTCAGAATCGCGAGATATAAGCTCGTAATCGAGAGAAAAAAGTCAGAATCGCGAGATATAAACTCGTAATCGCGAGAAAAAAGTCAGAATCACGAGATATAAATGTAATGGAGATAAAAAAGTCAGAATCATGAGATATAAATTCGTAATTGAGATACAAAAGTCAGAATCGCGAGATTTAAACTCGTAATAGCGATAAAAAAGTCAGAATCGCGAGATATAAACTCGTAATCGCGATAAAAAAGTCAGAATCACGAGATATAAACTCATATTCGCGAGAAAAAAATCTGAATCGCGAGATATAAGCTCGTAATCGCGAGAAAAAAGTCAGAATCGCGAGATATAAGCTCGTAATCGCGAGAAAAAGTCAGAATCGCAAGATATAAGCTCGTAATCGCGAGAAAAAGTCAGAATAGCGAGATATAAGCTCGTAATCGCGAGAAAAGTCAGAATTGCGAGATATAAGTTCGTAATCGCGAGAAAAAAGTCAGAATCGCGAGATAGAAGCTCGTAATCGAGAGAAAAAAGTCAGAATCAAGTCAAAAGAAAAAAGTCAAAAGAAAAAAGTCAGAATCGCGAGATATAAACTCGTAATCGCGAGAAAAAGTCAGAATCGCGAGATATAAGCTCGTAACCGCGAGAAAAAAGTCAGAATCGCGAGATATAAGCTCGTAATCGAGAGAAAAAAGTCAGAATCGCGAGATATAAACTCGTAATCGCGAGAAAAAGTCAGAATCGCGAGATATAAGCTCGTAATCGAGAGAAAAAAGTCAGAATCGCGAGATATAAGCTCGTAATCGAGAGAAAAAAGTCAGAATCGCGAGATATAAACTCGTAATCGCGAGAAAAAAGTCAGAATCGCGAGATATAAGCTCGTAATCACGAGAAAAAGTCAGAATCGCGAGATATAAGCTCGTAATCGAGAGAAAAAAGTCAGAATCAAGTCAAAAGAAAAAAGTCAAAAGAAAAAAGTCAGAATCGCGAGATATAAGCTCGTAATTGCGAGAAAAAAATCTGAATCGCAAGATATAAACTCGTAATTGCGAGAAAAAAGAATTGTGAGATACTCAGAATTGTGAGAAAAAAATAAAAATAGTAAATAGAAAAGTTTTCAGAGTAAATCGGAAAGAATCGTAAATCGACTAAATAGTTTTTTTGTCTTAAATATAATGTCATCAGATTAGTGTAGCTAGAATAAA
This sequence comes from Ancherythroculter nigrocauda, assembly GCA_036281575.1. NCBI lineage: Eukaryota > Metazoa > Chordata > Actinopteri > Cypriniformes > Xenocyprididae > Ancherythroculter > Ancherythroculter nigrocauda. The sequence continues at coordinate 1,176,664 of VTFQ01000018.1, forward strand.
CACCATGACATCAGTGAGAGATCCTCAATTATATGTCGTGTTTGGTTTTGTTCATGTTCTACATGATTGTTGCATGAATGTCATCAGAAAGAGCTTCAGTAAACGGATGTTTTTCCTCAGCAGACGAATCACAGGTTTCATTCGGACAGAACAGAACACCCTGTTCACTCGCTCGTGTACATCGAGACATTGAGGAACGTACAAGAAGTTTCTCACATTGAGAAAAAGACTCTTCATTCCTGTTTACAAGGTATAAATCACTGGATTTGACAAAGTTTACCTGGTGTGTGTGTGTGAGGATGTGTGTGTGTGAGTGTGAGTGTGTGTGTGTGAGAGAGTGTGAGCGTGTGTGTGTTCGACCCGGTCTGACTCCATCTCTCCCTCCGTCTGTGGTGTGAGACAGGCAGGGAGGACGACAGGAGGACTCTGTAATTACTGACACTGCAGTGATCAGAGACTGACCTGCGCTGACCTTTGACCTCCCGCTCAGAGGCTGCTGGACCACAGAGGTCGAGTCTTGCTCAAGGACACATCAAACTAGTTATTCGGCCGGATGGACTGATGCAGGGATCACTGTGGAGAGTCACATTTATTTCAGTGAATCACTATTTTCTGACAGTTCATGTCAATGAATGGGTTATTATAGGCAACAAATATATTTAATCATTTTTACTTTAAATTAAGATTAGCTCATTACTCATAAAGTGGCGGTATGTACACTCGTTACAAACTTCCCACTGTTTCACGTTCTATTTTTCAAGAATATTAAACAATATGCGAATGTTTCAGTCCAGACGCAGCCTTACACTCATTATTCACATATTTTAAATAATTAAAACTGGCCTGAGCTTTCACGAGGTTAAACTCATATTTGGGGTGTTTAATAACAATGACTTTATGCTAGTTTATTTATGTCTGTCTGCTGAATAATTGCCCCTGTGATACCAGAGTCATGAAATAATGAGTGAGAAGAGCCTTCATCTGCTCATTACTTTCTCATTTATCATGGAATGAGTGCTGAAGATGTCGAGACGGATCACCTGAACACACGTCTAAACGCAGAGACTGATTTCAGAGAGGTGAGAGTCTGGAGTCGGTTCATAATATTCCCGCAGTGTCTGAATCATTTTGACTGATGCAAAATATATTTATAGTAAAATAAATAACTTTGTGGGACTTTGTGTGGCATTGAGCTCATGTTTAGGACTGGAGGTGATCGTTTACTAATCAGCCATTTATCTGAATGTTGTGCAGATATTTAATGTTAATATGATCACAGAGGTTTGCATTCGTATCATCAGGAGTGAATCTGCTGACTAAAGTGTGCACATTAAAGACTCAGATCTCCCCGTTTCAGTAATTATAACATCAGTTTTCTGTTTACGCAGCAAATTTACACACTAACCGACTTGTGCACCACTGAGACAGATCTGTGATTACTACAGGAATAATTCAGCCAAATATTCTGACGACATTTATTCATACGCATTTGGCTCCTATGGAAACTTGTTTCCGCTACAGAATAAAAATAAATAAATAAAAAAAAAGGTCAGTGGGAAAAAGGTCAGAATTGTGAGATATATAACTTGTAATTGCGAAAAAAGAAAAAGTCAGTCAGAATTGAGATATAAACTCATAATTGCAAGAAAAAAGTCGGAATTGCGAAATATAAATTCCGAATTGCGAGAAAAAAGTCAGAATTGTGAGACAAATTTATAACTACAAGAAAAAAGTCAGAATCGCGAGAGATATAAACTCGTAATTGAGAGAAAAAAGTCAGAATCACGAGCTATAAACTCATAATTGCGAGAAAAAAATCGGAATTGCGAGATATAAACTCGTAATTGAGAGAAAAAAATCTGAATTGTGAGATATAAACTCGTAATTGCGAGAAAAAAATCTGAATCACAAGCTATAAACTCGTAATTGCGAGAAAAAAATCGGAATTGTGAGATATAAACTCGTAATTGCGAGAAAAAATCTGAATTGCGAGATATAAACTCGTAATTGCGAGAAAAAATCTGAATCACGAGCTATAAACTCGTAATTGCAAGAAAAAATCTGAATCGCGAGCTATAAACTCGTAATTGCGAGAAAAAATCTGAATTGCGAGCTATAAACTCGTAATTGCGAGAAAAAATCTGAATTGCGAGCTATAAACTCGTAATTGTGAGAAAAAAATCTGAATCACAAGCTATAAACTCGTAATTGCGAGAAAAAATCTGAATTGTGAGCTATAAACTCGTAATTGCGAGAAAAAATCTGAATTGCGAGCTATAAACTCGTAATTGTGAGAAAAAAATCTGAATTGCGAGATATAAACTCGTAATTGCGAGAAAAAAGTCAGAATCGCAAGATATAAACTCGTAATTGAGAGAAAAAAAGTCAGAATCGCGAGATATAAACTCGTAATTGAGAGAAAAAAAGTCAGAATTGTGAGACATAAATTCGTAACTACAAGTAAAAAGTCAGAATCGCGAGATATAAACTCGTAATTGAGAGAAAGAAGTCAGAATTGTGAGACATAAATTCATAACTACAAGTAAAAAGTCAGAATCGCGAGATATAAACTCGTAATTGAGAGAAAAAGTCAGAATCGCGAGGTGAAAATTCGGCATTTCAAAATAAAGTCAGAATTGTAATATAAACGCATAATTGAGAAAAAAATGTTAGACGTGAGATATAAACTCGTAATTGGAAGAAGATATATAAAGATATATAAACTTGTAATTGAGAGAAAAAAGCTGGAAATTGTGAGATATCAATTCGGAATTGTGGGGAAAAAGGTCAGAAATTTTGAGATATAAATTCGGAATTTTGAGAAAAAAGTTGGAAATTGTGAAACCAAGGAAAAGGACAGAATTCCGAGGAAAACTGACCATTCGCAAAGACCCGCCCCCTTTAGTTACTGTTGCTATGTCCGCCATGCTGCTCTCTCGCCACACATCATGTTCTCACGCAGTGAAAATACATCACGGAGCAAAGACAACACTGACAATGTATCTATCAACAGACAAGACAGAGCAGGTCACTTTTGATATGAAACAAAGTCTCAAATTTCAAATTTTGTATTTTGTAAATAAATTTAAACAATAAATACCATTTAGTGGCTCTTTAATGTGTCGTGACAGATCGCTGTAGTGCCTCAGTTCAAGCTAGTTCATTTATAGCATCAAATAATGAACATCAGAAGGTATGTTGTTTCAAGTGTGGAAAGATGTCAGTACACACCATTTTTCAAGTTCAAGTCCACCGACATTAATCTACTAACTCCCCTGACTGCTTTGTCGGACAAAACTGCAGATTTGGTGTTATGATTGGTTAGGTCGCCTGTCAATCAAACTCCCAGCAAAGGGTCGCTGTTCTTATTTTTTTATTCCCTGGCAGAAACAAGCTTCCACAGGCTCCTGTTTTTCCCCAGGAAAACAAGCACAGAATTGTCAAAGATTCCGCACATTTGTATCCCACTTTAAATTCATGTGTTTGTCATGTGACATGCGTGTCACGACATCACGCTGCTTTCAGCGATTCCACATTGACACTTAATATTCTTCTACTTTGTAGTTGGAGAAATCAATACTGAATCCTGTTGGACATACGAATCATTGATCCGCTGCAAGCTGAAGAGTGTGTCAATAACATCAAAAGAGCTTAATTGTGTGTGTTTCCAGTAAAAGCTCATGCATTTAAAGTGCACATTGTTTAGGAGACCTAAAGAGCAGTTGATCTCAGATGTAAATTGTATTTCTAGATAGATATTGAGTCAGAACTGACACCGTTTGGGAAAGTACATTTTCTTGCAGTATGCATTGTTCAAGAGAGTGTAATGGAAGGGCGAAAGCTGTAGTCTTTTCCTGGATGGTCTTGTCATCCATCTGACCCAAAATTTACTACAATTAACCAGCCTGTCTAGCTGTCATGGTTAATTGGACCGCCGGAGGATGGTTAGAGAGATGGACACTGACAGAGAAACACAAACCTGGATGCATGAAGAACGTGTGTGTTTGTTCTTAATGCTTTAACAGCATTAGTCAGAATTGAGATCTCTATTATGCATATTTATATGCATCATTATACATATGTACTGTATGTGAATCAGTCAATCATTATGTATATGCTTCCTTATTCTGTCATTATGTAAATGTGATGAAGTCTTACAGTATAAAGCAGCATAATGATGTCTAAAATACTGTTTGTGTGCATCTCACTAGCTTTAGGAAAAGAGCTTAGAGGATTAGTCACTTCAGAATGAAAATTTCCTGATAATTTACTCACCCCCATGTCATCCAAGATGTTTTTCTTTCTTCTCTTGAAAAGAAATGAAGGTTTTTGAGGAAAACATTCCATATAGAGGACTTCACAAGGTCCAAATGTCAGTTTCAGTGCAGCTTCGAAGAGCTCTACATGATCCCAGACGAGGAATAAGAGTCTAATCTAGAGAAACATGAGCTTTCCAACATGATTACGTCATGCATGGAGCATCGCAGAGCAGTGCAAGATCAGCATTTGTGGTTTAAAAGTATATAATTTTTTTTTTTTGAATTCTGAAGTGAACTAATCCTTTAAATAGTTATTTCCCTGTTAACCAGCTTCTCTAGTTTCCGGATGATTCTACAATTATAAACTGAATATGTTAATGTGTAGAATCTTATATTTCCGTACAGTAACACGATCACAGTCTGGATTTAATACCAAATGGCCAAAGGTGCTAAAATGAGTATCATTTCAATCCCCAGTGAGAAACATGAGATGGAAGCATTTCTAATAGACTTTGATTAAAGATCATGTGCCATCGACGCAAACGACTCATAATTCATAATCAGTCTGATGATATGAAGAGAGGAACTGATATAGACAGACTTTAGGTCAAGAAATGATAATGGTTTGAAGATGCTGGACTGTTCATGCTGTTGTTTTCTTTAGTCTGATCTGATCTGTGTGCGATGACACGTGTGTGTGTGTGTGTGTGTGTGTGTGTGTGTGTGTGTGTGTGTGTGAGAGAGAGAGAGACGCAGGTGCAGTTCAGCTCCAGCATCCTTCACAGGGTGAGTATCAGGACACACACACACACACACACACACACACACACACATGTTTGTTTTTGTGAATTGTGGGGACTTTCCATAGACTTCAATGCATTTTACACTGAACAAACTGTACATTCTATCCCCCTACCCTGCCCCTACCCCTAAACCTAACCCTCACAGGAAACTGTGCAAACTTTTACTTTTTCACAAAAACTCATTCTATATGATTTATAAACCCATTTACATTGTGGGGACCGCTGGCTGGTCCCCACGATGTAGGTGAACTCAGGTTTATATTACATCATGGGGACATTTGGTCCCCACAATGTAATATAAACAAAAGCACTCACACACACACACACACACACACACACACACACACACACACACATCACTGCACAGGATCATGGTGTTTCTCTATAAGTGTTGCAGCTATGACAGAGATTTAGAGTAAAAATGGAATATAGCACAAGTTACACAAACTGTTCTGATATTTTTGTTGTTTTTTGTCCTCTAATAATGTAACACTGCAACCTTGTAAGTTTTAAAATAAAGGAAGATGGTTTGTTGAATTAAAGCACATGAATCTCAGTCTGAGCCGCAGGTGAGAGATGCTCGTTAGCTGATAATTCACTCGTTCCGTCTCCACCTGCTTTCAGCCTCATAATGAGCGAATATCAATCACCGAAACAATATGTTCATGTTCCCACAGGAAGTGTTATTGCTCAGATGTTAATGCTGAGAAATAAATCAGATCCAGGGCTATTGTCGTTAACTAAAACTTCAAATAATAAAAGCATTTAAAAAACAGTTTTGTTAATTGAAATAGAAGACATGTCAAGACAGCATCTCTCGTTTTCATTTAGTTTAAGTTGCTCAAATAAATTAAAAATATATTAATTAAAAATAAATAACTGCTCAGAATCATAACTTTTGAGAATGTTTTGTTTGCAGACTGGTTTGAGACATTATTGAGATCATTATTGAGTTTTTTTTCTCAGGAGAAACATCTGAGACTTCAGCAAAACTCCCCATTTAATCTCACTGAAGATAAAACAGGGCTGCTAAAGAGATCTCAATGTGATTTCCTTTCCATATTTTGCAGGTCCTCTGGATAATAATATGTTTTTCATCTTCAGTTTATTGGCATTGTCTTCATGAACTGCCCTCTGTGGATCTGTCAGAAACGAGTCAGTTTGATGATCTGATGATCTGATTTTAGGGTTTCTGTTAATCATGAATATTACCCGCATGTGTATATCTGATGCCAGTGGCTCTGGATTATGAATACTGATGAGCTCGTTTCCCTAATCAGCACAGCAATCAAATGTCAATCACACTGCCGCTTATTGTGGCATAAAGAGCATGAAGATCAGATTCAACAGTCTGAAGCGGCGCACGGAAAGTCTTCTGACGCTTAAACCACACTGAGAAACTTATGATAAACTGAGGTGACTTCTGAGAAAAGAGAAAAGATCCTGCTGCATTTGAGCATTTCAGTTACATTCACGCATTCAGAGGTTTGACTTGGGTATCCAAATAATTCTCGGAATATATATATATATATATATATATATATATATATATATATATATATACTTATGCACATAAAACAAGAACTGCATAAACAATTGGAACACTTAAGAATGAGCAATACGAGCAATGCAACAAAACCAGACCATTATAAACATGAATGAAGAGCATCTGAATATGTTTCTCCTCAGAGTTGCAATGCACAATATCAGACATCAGCAGGAGTTCTGACGGCTAGATTCATGCTCTCATTCCAATGCATTAGATCTCTATCACATCTCAACAGGAGTTCATGTGTTTCAGAGAAACAGCCTCCTATAACTCAAACCAAGAGAAAAACACTCTCACATTGTGCCTTCCAGTAAATCTGGACCTCAACAGAGACTTTAAAATCAAAATGAAATGTGCAAATCATTTGACTTCAGAATTGTCTGATATGTCTAGGTGAAGCATGAGGACAAATTAAAGGGGACTTATTTCACAAGATGTAATATAAGTTTCTCCAAAATGTGTGTGTGAAGTTTCAGCTCAAAATCCCCCACAGATCATTTATTATAGCTTGTTAAATTTGCCCCTATTTGGGTGTGAGCAAAAACACGCCGTTTTTGTGTGTGTCCCTTTAAATGCAAATGAGCTGCTGCTCCCGCCCCCTTTCCAGAAGAGGGCGGAGCTTTAACAGCTCAACAACAACAAAGCTGGAGAATCTCACGCAGCCAAAATGACGAAAGTGTTCAGCCTTACATTGTTCAAACCGGAGTCGACACTGATGGAGAGACTCAGGAAGAAGTTACAACTTTTAGACGTTTCTGAATGGTTAGTGGATAAATTGATGTAGTTGCTGTGGAGTTGATTCAACTCATCCACTAGCATGTGCCGTCATGTTCATCTTTTGTGTTGAATTGACCCTCGTTTGGCGTAAAATGACAACAACACTCTACTACAACAACTCTTCCTTCTTCTCTAAAGCAGCCCAACATGGCCCCGCCCCCTTTATTTATTTGCGCATATATTAGACATTTCCTTTAATAGTTTTTCGCTTTTGAATAAAAATTAAACATTATAAAATCACTATGTTTAAAAATACATTTTGTCAAGGGGAAGTATGAAGTACTCACAAAATCTCATGGAAAACAATAACTTTTCTTGTGAATGAATGACAGAAAGTGATCACCGCACTCTCTTTATAATCACAGAAGCTGTCGGTCAGTGCAGCACAAGATCACACTTTACTCACATTTTATTCCATTAATCTAACTAAAGAGCACAATAAATCTTTAATTTACAGTGTGAAAACTGATGGTCGAATTGAATTTTGCAGAGGAGGAACACTGAGCCGCGTCTTTTTAATGTTTGAATAACTAAATGAATGCTAGGCCTGACTATTTAAGTGTCTATATTCTGATTATAAACTAAGTATTTAACCTATTGATGCTGTTAAAGCGACCTCAGGACATATTATTGCACAAGTTCCTAAGAACGTGCATATGGTCAATTTCATATGAGATTTCATATGAACTGAAGATGTTTACTTTATCTAAAAACACTCAGATCACATTTTGAGCTTCTATATACTGTAATGAACAGATTCGAGGCTGCTCGTGAACCTTATCACAAGTCATGGAGACTTTAAAATTAGCACAGTCCCAGCAAATCAAGTCCATATTTGGCCGTTTCCTCACCGCTGCCTCGTCCTCTGGAGTTCCACCAGATTAGATGAAGCGTTTGTCCTTGATGAGACTAAATAAGGGTCCGAGCGAAACTCCATGAAGGGCTGAAACTGTAGCGGATGTGGAGAGATGAGCACACTCTCTGAACGTGATGAACCTGCTCCGTCGACTGAGCCACTTGCTGCTTTGGAGTGGATATTGAGGACGGCTTTAAATCCCAGTGTTGTTGATGTGACCGCATCTGATCTTTGACCTTTCACAGGTGGTTTGGATTCTTGCATGCTGCAGTAAACACTATAGAAGAATGCATGTTTCTACAGATGAGAAGAGCCTGAGAAATCAAACCCAAACAATCAGAATCAATGATTGTAAATGATTGTTTCTCCAAATCAAATCCATATGAAAATGACTTTTAGAGCTGGATGAGTTTGATTGATGGGTTCCCAAAATGTTTATCTTAGTTTAGTTCAGAAAGTAAGTTCATGTTTTACTGGTTGATTGATGATGTGATCATGGTGGTCTTGGATTATAAATAGAATCCCAAATAATCAAAAGCTTTATGAATCATCTACATGACTGATTGATAAACTTCAGACTTCATCAATGATATCAGAAAATAACAACAGCTGGTTTGAATTGGAAACACACAGTCAAACATCAAATGAATCGCTGAGGTAAAGAAGCTCCTGATCGAACAGTACGGCTCGCAGAGGTGAACTAACTTTAATATTATCTCACCAGATTTTCCTCCAGGCCGGAAACCCATTTGAGATTGAACACAATGTGCACATAATCAAATGACTGATGATAAACGAGCTTCTGAATGCCGCTCCACTGCAGACGTGTGATGAAGCAGGATCGGGCACAGCAGCGTGTGTGACGGGCCGTTCAGAGTTTGTTTGAATGAATTTGCCCTCTTCAGTCTCAGAGTCCATATAAGCAGAATCATGCAGGAGTGTGACAGACTCTGAGCCGCTGATGAACGACTTTCTGCCATCGTTTGTTATGATGGAGAGAATAAATAATGAGCTCATTAATGTGACCCTGTGTCAGTCCGGACAGAATCCGCTCCGCTGCTCCAGACCACAGTTTACTATCTATCTATCTATCTATCTATCTATCTATCTATCTATCTATCTATCTATCTATCTATCTATCTATCTATCTATCTATCTATCTATCTTTCTTCCTATCTATCTATCCATCTACCATCCGTCTGTCTATCTATCTTTCTTCCTATCTATCTATCTATCTATCTATCTATCTATCTTTCTTCCTATCTATCTATCCATCTACCATCCATCTATCTATCTATCGTCCATCCGTCCGTCCGTCCATCCATCCATCTTCCGTCCGTCTGTCTATCTATCTATCTATCTATCTATCTATCAACCGTCCATCCATCTGTCCATCCATCATCTGTCCGTCCATCCGTCTGTCTATCTATTGTCCGTCCATCCATCCATCCATCATCCGTCCATCTGTCTGTCTATCTATCTATCGTCCGTCCATCCATCCATCCATCCATCCATCGTCTGTCCGTCTGTCTATCTATTTATCTATCTATCTATCGTCCGTCCATCCATCCATCGTCCGTCCATCTGTCTGTATATCCATCATCTATCTATCTATCATCCATCCATCCATCCATCCATCCATCCATCCATCCATCCATCGTCTGTCCATCTGTCTGTCTATCTATCTATCTATCTATCTATCTATCTATCTATCTATCTATCTATCGTCCGTCCATCTGTCTATCTATCTATCTATCTATCTATTGTCCGTCCATCCATCCATCCATCGTCCGTCCATCTGTTTATCTATCTATCTATCTATCTATCTATCTATCTATCTATCATCCATCCATCGTTCAATTGTCCATCCATCCATCCATCCATCCATCCATCCATCGTCTGTCCATCTGTCTGTCTATCTATCTATCTATCTATCTATCTATCTATTGTCCGTCCATCCATCCATCCATCGTCCGTCCATCTGTTTATCTATCTATCTATCTATCTATCTATCTATCTATCTATCTATCTATCTATTATCCATCCATCGTTCAATTGTCCATCCATCCATCCATCCATCGTCCATCCATCTGTCTGTCTATCTATCTATCTATCTATCTATCTATCTATCTATCTACCTATCATCCATCCATAGTTCAATTGTCCGTCTGTCCATCCATCCATCCATCCATCCATCCATCCATCCATCCATCCATCCGTCTGTCCATCCGTCTGTCTATCTATCTATCTATCTATCTATCGTCCGTCCGTCCGTCTGTCCGTCCGTCCATCCATCTGTCTGTCTGTCTATCTATCTATCTATCTATCGTCCGTCCATCATCTGTCCATCCATCCGTCTGTCTATCTATCGTCCGTCCATCCATCCATCATCCATCCATCGTCTATCCGTCTATCTATGTATGTATGTATCTATCTATCTATCGTCCGTCCATCCATCCATCCATCCATCGTCCGTCCATCTGTCTGTCTGTCTATCTATCTATCTATCTATCTATCTATCTATCTATCTATCTATCTATCGTCCGTCCATCCATCATCTGTCCATCCATCCGTCTGTCTATCTATCGTCCGTCCATCCATCCATCCATCCATCCATCCATCCATCGTCCGTCCATCTGTCTGTCTATCTATCTATCTATCTATCTATCTATCTATCTATCTATCTATCTATCGTCCGTCCATCCATCCATCATCTGTCCATCCATCCGTCTGTCTATCTATCGTCCGTCCATCCATCCATCCATCCATCCATCATCCATCCATCGTCTGTCCGTCTATCTATCTATCTATCTATCTATCTATCTATCGTCCGTCCATCCATCATCTGTCCATCCATCCGTCTGTCTATCTATCGTCCGTCCATCCATCCATCCATCCATCATCCATCCATCGTCTGTCCGTCTATCTTTCTATCTATCTATCTATCTATCTATCTATCTATCTATCTATCTATCTATCTATCTATCTATCTATCTATCTATCTATCTATCTGTCTATCATGTAGAAATGAACTGTAACACATTGAATTAAATGTGATATTTTTCAGTTCTGAACTAGTAATTTCTTGTAAAACGTACTCCAGTAATCTCTGTTTTATTAACATCTTCAAAGTGAACTTATTTAATAAGCTGCAGGTTTCCAGAACATCTGTATAACTCTTAAAGTATCAAACGTACATATTCCATCTTTAATAACTCTTTTGAAGTGTCAATCAAGTCTTGAATAACGTTCCAATTCAATCCTGATCCACTGCAGTCATTTGATACACACTTAATACAACTATTCCATGTATAATATAATATGATATTGTTCAATTGAGTCTTTCACTCTTCTGTGAAGTATCAAAGGTCACAATCAGCAGGTTTTAATATGTCAGATATGATTTCTTTGTGTTTGTTTGCACAGTAAATCTGCAGCATCTGCTCACATACAGAAGGACTTCTGGGATTCTCCCATCATGCACCTCACTCACGGCAGACGGACACTTCTGATGAATAATTATGAAATACAAAAGCAATGATTTTGTCCTTGGTGCATGTTTATTAATCAGCCACTTTTCTGTTTTATTTTCATTGTTTCAGTATTTTCTATTTGTGGATGAAAATTTAATCCAGCACATTTGGACCTGACAGATCTCATAACAATCCACATGCTGACATGGAAAACAGGCTCCAGACATTAATGTAGATGATCATATGGCCCTCGTTTGCCTACATGAACATTAGAGTGAGTGAGAGCAGTTCTCCAGGAGCTCTAGATGTTTCTCCTTTACGGCATCAATCAAATTCATCAGCGTAATGTTGAAGAGCGGCAGCGGTTTGTGTGTGGATTCAGCTTCTCGGTTCAGTCCCCTAATTTCCAATGTCACAGACCTGTCACTATGACAACCGTGAGGAGACGACTACAGTCGCTCACACACACACACACACACACACACACACACTTGTGGAAGTTGATCTTGATGGAATCGCAGCACTGCTGGATGAGATTGGGAAGTTTCGCTCCATCATAAGTGCCATATGGAGTTCAGCCTTCAGTACAGTCAGATTTCAGGTTGCAAAAATTCACATTATTAAAGTAAAGTCAGCATGAAATGAAAACAGACTTATTCTGTTATTCTAAAGATAGATATTTGTCTTCGTAATTTCAGTCATGTCGACTTTAAAGCAGTGAAGGTTTGTGCTGGTGTAACATCTGTGACCCTGGAGCACAAAACCAGTCATAAATCACACGGGTATATTTGTAGGAATAGCCAACAGTATTATCCATTTTTCTTTTATGCCAAAAATCATTAGGATATTAAGTAAAAATCATGTTCCATGAAGATATTTTGTGAATTTCCTACTGTAAATATATCAAAAATGTATTTTTGTGAGTAGATATGCATTGCTAAGGACTTCATTTGGGCAACTTTAAAGGCGATTTTCTCAATATTTTGATTTTTTTGCACCCTCAGATTCCAGAATATTGTCCTATCCTGACAAACCATACATCAATGGAAAGCTTAAAGGATTAATTATCCTGATAATTTACTCACCTCCATGTCATCCGAGATGTTCCTCAAAGAAATGAAGGTTTTTGATGAAAACATTCCAGGATTATTCTCCTTATAGTGGACTTCAATGGACTCCAAACGGTTGAAGGTCAAAATGACAGTTTCAGTGCAGCTTCAAGCGATTCCAGACGAGGAATAAGAGTCTTATCTAGAGAAACCATTGGTCATTTTCTACAAAAATACAACTGTAAATGCTTTATAAACACAAATGATCACCTTTCATGTGCTTCCGCTTTCTGTATTCTTCAAAAAGCTTACGCTGTATGTCCTACACCTTCCCTATTCTACTTAGGGAAAAAAACGAAACTGCTGCCGCGTTTGTTCCATAAGTAGCTTTTTGAAGAATACAGAAAGCTGAAGCATGTGCAAGGCGATCATTTGTGTTTATAAAGCATATACAGTTGTATTTTTGTAGAAAATGACTGATGGTTTCTCTAGATAAGACTCTTATTCCTCGTCTGGAATCGTTTGAAGCTGCACTGAAACTGTAATTTTGACCTTCAACCGTTTGGAGTCCATTGAAGTCCACTATATGGAGAATAATCCTGGAATGATTTCATCAAAAACCTTCATTTCTTTTCGACTGAAGAAAGAAAGACATGAACATCTTGAATGACATGGGGGTGAGTAAATTATCAGGACATTTTATTTAAAAGTGAACTAATCCTTTAATTATTCAGCTTTCAGATGATGTATAAACCTCAATTTCAAAAAACTGACCCTTATGACTGGGTCACATATTCCAGCAATGACTGTTGCTGTTTGTTATATTCTGGTTTTCAGGAAGGTGTTGTTCTCCTGTAGGGGGCAGTGTGATGTTTCTCTGGAAGATTGGTCAGATATATTTATATTTTCAGCGTCAAACATCAGAAACAATCCGTTCAGGCAATGCTTAATATTTCTGTGGAAACCACGATGCATTTTCTTCAGGATTCTTTGATGAACAGAAAGAAAACAGCATTTATTTGAAGATTATAAATGACTTCAATTTAATGCATCATTGCTGAATAAAAGTAGTAAATATATCATCCAGTCAACATTTCAACATGTCAAATCCAGAACTGCTGCTGTCTAGTTAGGGATCTTACTAGGGTTTGAGACGCCTCCACAAGCTTAAACTCTCTCTCTCTTTATTCTGTTACTCATCAGAGGTTGAACTGGTTAGTTCAGATCACTCACTCATCCATCAGATCGCGCGCAGGGAGCCTCTGGCCGTCGCGTCTTCCGCGTCCCGAATCGCGTCGCACCGGTCGCTTCACACACACTCAATGAGGGAATACGACACGTCAGTACGTCACCGACACCGAATCCCGCCCCGAACCGTGAATCCATCATCCTCTCAGATGCGGTCGGAGCTGCTGGAGTGATGAGGAGAAAGATGAAGATGAAGTGATGATGATGTTTGATGAGGACTGATCGCTTCAGGTGGATCTAAATGACTCAGTTTGGACTCAAAGATTCGTAAGTTTTGAGTTGCGATACATTAATAATTATTCATAGGCTTTTTATATGAGTTTTATTATTATTAAATATTATTTACCCGAATTCAGTCCAGTCCTGACTGATCAACTTTTGTAATATTTTTTTATAGTAATGTGATTTTTGTAAAAAAATAAAATAAAATAAAAAAAAATATTATAGGCTTATTATATAAAAATAAGTTATTATAGCCATCTTTATCTTCGATGTGGTTATTTTTTAACTGGTTTTGGAGGTTGAATTCTTGTTTTTTGTGCGTGCTTGACTCTGAAGTGTTTCTCTGCGGTGGTTTTTGTGTGTTTCTGCTGGTTTTTGTGTTTAGAGAGTTTGTTTTCTGTCAGCAGAAGGAGAATCATTGAGTCTCTCAAACCCAGTTCACATTCATTGCAAAAGGATAGGAAGTAAATTATACAGAGTGCATTGAAATAATATAAGAATATTTCATTAATAAGTCATTTTGATGGTTCCATTCAGAGTTTCAGATTTTAATGTTTCATCATTATTGTTTAAGATTCTCTATTTCTTTTTTGCATTTTTTGTGTGTTTTTTTTTTTTTTTGTTGCTCTCTGTCAGTTCTGCTCACATTCCCTCAGTCCCTCACACACACACACACACACACACACACACACACAGGTTTGTTTTTCTATCTTAGTGAGGACTCTCCATAGGCGTAATGGTTTTTATACTGTGCAACTGTATTCTCTACACGACCTCTACTCCTAAACCATCACAGAAAACATTCTGCATTTTTACATTTTTAATAAAACATTGTTTAGTGTGTTTTTAAAGCTATTTATATATGAGGACTCATGAAATGTCCTCATATTTTAATGTTTTCGTCGTAATACCAGTGTAATACCCATGATATTATACAAATGTGTGTCCTCATAAATCACAAAAACGCACACACATGCACACACACACACACACACACACACACACGGTCTTGTCTGCAGTATTTAATTGGGTGTTTATCGGGTGTCTTTTGTAACTTTGGTAGGAAAATCTTTTATAATGGAGTGTGTGTAGGTTCAGTGTGTGTGATTCATGCATTTATTCTTCATTGTTTATTTATATCTTGTTAAATGTCAGTGTTGAATTAGCAGGAGACTTTTTTCCCTATCAAATATTTTAGTAAATTAGGCGTCATTTGAAAGACTCAGAATCCATCCTGTGACAACCGCTTTGAAACTGGAAATTGCATTACTATGGAAACACAACTTTAAAACCTTTTAGAGGCTCATTTTTTGTGATATAACTTCAAATTTGGAAAACAGCTTTTGATTTTGTTGCAATTTTATAGTTTTATAGGCTGTGTGTGCACATCTCTTCATCAGCACATGTATAAATATTCAGCGCACATGAATCTTCTTTAATGTGACTCTATATAAAAACTCTCTGTGGTTTCAGAGCCAAAGCCTCTTCAGGTCCAACTGTTAAATCAAATATTTGCTCAGTTCTTCATCCCGTGTGTCTCAGTAAATCCATCTGCCTGTTTATTCATCGGTCCTGCAGTCGGACCCTCTGAACGCTCGATTTCGACACCTGTTGAGAAGAAACGCACACGATTACTGACGAGCTGCTGGAGGAGTGACGGTCTGTTTGAGTCAGTTTCTGTTGTGTGTCAGAACAGTTCAGCCCCTTAAAATAACTCTTTTGGGCTTTTTGAAGACGCTTTCCTTTAGTTTCGGTCTCATACTGAGATTTTCCTGATAATTTACTCACCCTTATGTCATCTGTTACCATATTAGGAACATGTGCACCACTTCAGTGTTTTCCCCGTCACCCGAAGAATGCAAAGAAGCAAAACAAAATCATTTAATCATAAGCATATAAGTAAAATCATATAGTGGACTTCACTGAGGTTCAACGGGTTGAAGGTCCAAATGTCAGTTTCAGTGCAGCTTCAAAGAGCTCTACATGATCCCAGACGAGGAATAAGAGTCTGATCTAGAGAAACCATCTGCCCTTTTCTAAAATAAATAAAAAATATATATACTTTTTAACCACAAATGCTCGTCTTGCACTGCTCTGTGATGCTCCACGTATGATGTAATCATGTTGGAAAGGTACAGCGGTAGGGCAAAAAACTCCATCTCATTTTCTCCTCCAACTTCAAAGTCGTCCGACATCGTTGTTTTACCTTTTTTTGTAAAGGGCGTTCGACTTAGTCTTTGCACGTTCTCTTTGTAAACACTGGATCGGTACTTCCGTGACCTTTCCAACATGATTACGTCATGCGTGGCGCATCACGGAGCAGTGCAAGACGAGCATTTATGGTTAAAAAACACATAAATCTGTATTTTTTTTAGAAAATGAGCGATGGTTTCTCTAGATAAGACTCTTATTCCTCGTCTGGGATCATGTAGAGCTCTTTGAAACTGACATTTGGACCTTCAACCCGTTGAACCCCAGTGAAGTCCACTATATGGAGAAAAATCCTGGAATGTTTTCCTTCATTTCTTTTCGACTGAAGAAAGAAAGACATGAACATCTTAAATGACATGGGGGTGAGTAAATTATCAGGAAATTTTCATTCTGAAGTGAACTAATCCTTTAAGCTTGTGTGAGTGTTATGCACATCTTGGCGTTTCCATCAAGCATTTTTGTTATACGATATCCCAAAATTCATATAAAGCTCGGATGGAAACACGGCTATCCCGTGTGATGTCATTCTCTCGGCTGAAGGTCAGAGTTTTAAAAAGTGAAAACCCTTTGCTCTGTGTGTCTTGTGCACTATATTTCAGCATTAGATTTATGTGTTTCCCAGGGAATGCATGAACTGAAATGTAAAGCTTGACTGGATAAAAGCTTCTGCCAAATGCATGAATGTACATGAGTTTGTGTGAGGGCCGTTTTTGGATGCTTTCTCCTGTAAATGAGTTCTGGCATCTGATCGCCGCGAGTCTAAAAGCTCTTCTGATGTTATTTTAATGCAGTCGCATTTAGAAACATCCACAACGCTTCACTCTCTATCATGCAGCTCTCGTCACTCAAAACAAGAAGAAATGCATCAATATCATTCAGGTTAGGGTTAGCAGCAAAACCACTAGACATCAGGTCACAGCAGTGGATCTAGTGGTGTATCATGTGATCTCAGGTCAGAAGTTGCTCTCTGGTGCTGTGAGTGAACAGATACAGATCAACACTTGACTGACCGATCTCAACTAACTCAACTAGTTGCTTTATAATCCCTCATCCGCTTTCAGCAGGTCTGTGAGACTCGGAGCAGGTGGAGAGAATCATCACTGTAATTATTCCTGATCATTTCATCTCTGCGCAGGAAGACGGTTTGTGTCTCAATCGCTAATTGCTGTCAGATGCCCGTCTCTCTCTCACTACTTCAGGTTCTGTCTCGCTCTTAAAAGGAAACTTCACCTCTAAATGATCAATCTCTCATTTACCTGCATGCTGTTGTTTTTTTCATTAAATACAAAAGGAGAATTTTGACATTTTAACACATATGACAGCAGTTTATGGTGATGATGGTCCAGTAAGCAGCATTTTTGCATCGTGGCATTATATTAAATTCAGCAGAAAATACTACCGTTATGTACTTTGTACTTTACAAATAATATTTTTACGGGTTCAAGCATGTAGTGCTGAAACTCTATTGTAATTGTTCAGTTTAACAAGGATCAGCGTTCTCTCCTAAAAGTGATCAGACCAAACCGTAAGTCGTAGACACTTGACACTTTGAGGGCTGGTAGTACTCACACCATCTACAGCGTCACCATGGCTCACCCCGATCAGCCTGACGGGGGCGCTACAGCGGTCAAAAGTACCAAATCACTCAGAACTCCTAAATCGTTAGCCGTTGGCTCAAGCCGTTTGTCGTTCTAGTGAAACTTATGGGTATTATACTTATATACTTTTGCAAACTAGTCCTAAGTTTTTGGCCTGATCGGAACCAAACCAGTGCAGCGAGATTCTCTGAAAGTCAGTAATTATCAAAAAAAAGTGAAATTTCGATTCACGGTCTCTAAGGGCCGCCAAAATGTTCAAAGTGGGTGGAGCCACTTTTACTAAAATGGCTACAACTCGTGAACAGAATGAGATATTTTCAACAAATTTGGTACACCTGTGTAAGAGCACATTTGGTGGCTGCATGAAAAAGGATGCAGTGACTGGCCACTTGATGGCGCTATAACAGGTAAAAAAAACATGAAAATGGTTATAACTACTTCATCGTTAGTCCGATCGACTTGAAAATTGGCATGCAGTGTCCTTGTCTGAGGTGTCATGATTGTCTATGAGGACATTGGTGTATCTCAAAAAACATGTCTGCCATCGGCCAATGAATTTTGAGCTGCTATCAGACAAGGTTTATGGAGGCTGATTGCAATGAAACTCGCTGGGCCTGTTTGACTCACGGCCCTAGAGGCCTGAAAGAAATCTTTGCATTTATCATGTACATAAAGGATTGGGTATTAGTCAATTTTTTGCACCACTTTGTACCACATGGTAGAACTCCTCATTCTGAGCAACTTTGCCTCTAGAACCGCCGCTGTCCATCGAATCGTTCGTTAAATATCGGAGATTATTTCAAAAAACAACTTTAGTGAACTAATCCTAGGTTTTTGGCTCAACCTCGATAACTGTTAAAAAGCTTTATAAACCATATATTTACTATGGTAAATTGCCTGTATTGGCTGCAAATGGTCTTTTCCATCTATGATCGAGATGGTTACATGCATGTTAAATAAAACATACCTTTTTACACGTTTTGCTGAAAGGCCTTAAAACTCTTGAACCCCGATAATTGCTGCTTGCAGCTATAATTAACTTAGTTTTTGGAATTATAGTGATGAAAATGAGATTTTATTGTATTATTCCAGCTAACAGGGAATGTTCTGGCAAAGTTATGAACGAACGTTCTTCCAGTAACGTTAATAGAGCATTCATTCAAAGTTATTTGGTCTTTAATGTTCTCAAAACATCATTTATGGAGTGTTTTTTTTTCTGAAACTTTTTGTTGGACGTTCGCCAAATGTTTTTTAAACATTACTAATTGTTTCAGAATGTTCAGAGAACATTCAAAAGTAACGTTCCCATAATGTTTGCAGAATTATAAAATAGAATATTCCCTTTCCCAAGGAAAAAAAAAACGTTTTTAAAACATTTAAAAAACTATGTTCAGAGAACATTCAGAAATAACATTTTTATAACTCAGTGGGAACATTAGCAAAACATTCTTAAAATGCATTTTTGTAAGTGACTGACAATCAATGGAGGAAATTTAAAGGAACAGTTCATGCAAAAAAATAAATGCAAATCCTGTCATCATGTACTCAACCTCAAGTTGTTACTTCTGTGAAACACAAAAGAAGATGTTTTTTGTCCATACAGTGAAAGTCAATGGGGTTCAGTGTTGTTTGGTTCCCATCATTCTTCAAAGAAAGAAAGTCATACAGGTTTGAAATGACATGAGAGTGAATAAATAGTGACAGAATGATCCTTTCTGGCTGAACTAGACCTTCTCATGAACGTACAGTAATGTTACTATTTAGCAGATCTTTAATGCTCCTCAGATCAGGCTTCATTTTCATCATGTAACTTGTTGTGATGGAATATGAGCTGCACATTTTTCTGTGATTCCCCGTCTCAGCTGAGGACTCTTTATCTGTTCATCCGGGAGGTTTCTGCCCGTTTTGGAGCTGCTCCGTCAGTTTCTCTCTATTGGAGAACATGGAGTCCGTCTCAGTTGATCTGGAGTCTTGGCAGCGATCAGATGTTGTGTTCAGTGGCGCGTGTCGTTAGGATATACATTAATTAGCATCAGCCGAGCTCAGGTCCATTGCAGGATCTGGATTTGATTAGCTGCTGACAGATAAAGCTGCATTACAGAACATGACATGATTTGCTCTGAACCGTAGGCCAGAGACCGGCGATATTAGAAGAGGAGAAGCTCGAGTGGGCGTTCGGACAGTTTTTATCCATTTATAGGGATGTTTGGGAACCGTTCGCTCACCATCACACAGTCAGGCAGTTTCTCTGAAAATGTAATCTGGTTTCTAGTGAAAATTTCAGGTATTTTGGATTTTTTGAAAAACACTTTTGAGAATTAGTCCCAGGTTTTTGGCCCAATCAGAACCAAACCACTGAAGCAAGATTCTCTAGAATCTGATTGTCAATAATTATCAAAAAAAGTTGAAATTTCAATTCACGGTCCCTAAGGGCCACCAAACATTCGAAGTGGGTAGAGCCACTTTCACTAAAATGGCTATAACTTTTCAACAGAATGAGATATTTTCACCAAATTTGGCACACCTATGCAAGAGCTCATTCGAAGGTTGCATGAAAAAAGACATGGCGACTGGCCACTTGGTGGCGCTATAACAGGAAAAAAACCTGAAAATGGCAATAACTACTACCATTAGTCCATCTGACTTAAAAATTGGCATGCAGTGTCTTTGTCCAAGGTGTCATGACTGTCTATGAGGAGAGTGGGCGTTTAGACAGATTTTATCCATTTATAAGGATCTTTGGGAACCGTTCGCTCACCATGACACAGTCAGGCAGTTTCTCTGAAAATGTAGATTGTAATGGGATTATGTGTTCTGAATACACTCTAAAAAATGCTTGGTTAAAAACAATCCAAGTTGGGTTGAAAATTGACAAACCCAACGATTGGGTTGTTTTGACCCAGCAGTTGGGTTAAATGTTTGATCCAACCTGCTGAGCAGTTTTATTTAACCCAACTATTGATCAGAAATTACTATATGACTGGCTTAAAATGAACCCAAAATAGGTTGGAAATTAAAAATCAGACACATAATTACTAGAGGCAACAATAATAACCAAAAGGTGAACATTTATAATAAATTTAATAAACAATAAACTTATTAATAAATGTTAATTTCGAATCTATTTTGGGTTCATTTTAGGCAAGCAATACAGTAATTTTTAAACAATAGTTGAGTTAAATAAAAATGACCAAACGCTGGGTGAAAACAACTCAATCGCTGGATTTGTCCATATTTAACCCAACTTGGGTTGTTTTTAACCCACCATTTTTTAGTGTGTGCATTGCTTAAACAAATCCAATCAGACTCATGTCTAGTTCACTGGAAAATGCACTAGAGATACCATTATTTTCCACATCACTTTTCCCAGCAGACATCAGCGAATCATTGTACCTGAGATCAGTGGATTCATTTACATTTCAGGTGTTGGTTGAGTTTGAGCTCTTTCATTTGTTTTTTTCGAAAATAATGACTCCAGCTGAAAGTAATTAAATACAACAAATGTGTGCTGATAAGACGGTTAGCTGCCGTCTGAAGATAGAAACCCTCTTTTATACAGCCCAGGACTCTTTGTTCTGCGTTCAGTTAATTAATTCACAGACATTTCAAAGTTAAAACAAGCTCCTGCACAATAAAGAAAGAATCAAGCGGTGATGAATTTACAGAGCAGGATCTGAATTCAGATGAGTACTCATTCTCACAAACAAAACCTGAAACACCTCTTTAGGCGTTTAGAAGGATTGCAGATGAATCTGACTGCTTTAATCAGTGATTATGACTGAAACAGAAACATTTACTAGACTGAAAGGCGTTTGGTGATGCGCAGAAAACATCAACGGAGCTGCTTGTTTGTTTCTCTCATACATGCTTGTCTAATGTCTGTCACAATCTGGCAGCGGCGATTGATGAATTGGCCGCACACATCGACAGATGAACGGCTTTGGACGTCGCTCAAGTTCTGCTGTACGTCGTGCGCAGCTCATGCGTCTCAATGATCCACGTCTACACATCCACCAACTGTTTAGTTTAAAACTGAAACTCTGATGTTGTAAAGCCCTTCTGCTCATTTGTACATGAACAGTCAGACAGAGACGGATGCACATTTAAGACGAGGCTTAAATATGTGAATGTGAATGGATAAACACACTGCCCTTTACATCAACCTAACACCAGGAATGGTAAACGAAGGATAATTACCCTGCTGCGGTCAACACTGAAAACTGTGAACTCTGAGAGAAATGATGCGGCCGCTTTTTGTTTCAGGTTCTGACAAAATATTTCCCTTAATCAGCCTGTTTCTGGTGTGGGCAGATCGATCTGTTTAAACCCTCCTCGCACAAAATGGCTGTTCTAAACATCAGGCAGAAATAAGATAGAGCCTTTTACAGTGAGCCGCCTCATTCTACTGTCGAAAAATGCTGGGTTAAAAACAACCCAAGTTGGGTTAAATATGGACAAACCCAGTGATTGGGTTGTTTTGACCCAGCAGTTGGGTTGAATGTTTGCCCAACCTGCTGGGCAGTTTTATTTAACTATTTAACTTATCTAACTATTGTTTAAAAATTACTATGGCTGGCTTAAAATTAACCTAAAATAGGTTGGAAATTAACATTTATTAATAAGTTTAATAAATAATAAACATTTATTAAATTGCTTATAAATCAATGTTCACCTTTTGATTATTACTGTTGCCTCTTGTAATTATGTGTCTGATTTTTAATTTCCAACTAATTTTAAACCAGCCATACAGTAATTTTTAAACAATAGTTGGGTTAAATAAAACTACCCAGCAGGTTGGGGCAAACATTTAACCCAATCTCTGGGTTAAAACAACTCAATCGATGGGTTAAAACAACCCAATCGATGGGTTAAAATCGATGGGTTAAAACAACTCAATTGATGGGTTAAAACAACTCAATCAATGGGTTAAAACAACTCAATCGATGGATTAAAACAACCCAATCGATGGGTTAAAACAACCCAATCGGTGGGTTAAAACTACCCAATCGATGGGTTAAAACAACTCAGTCAATGGGTTAAAATCGATGAGTTAAAACAACCCAATCGATGGGTTAAAACAACTCAATCGATGGGTTAAAACAACCCAATTGCTGGGTTAAAACAACTCAATCGATGGGTTAAAATCGATGGGTTAGTTAAAACAACCCAATCGATGGGTTAAAACAACCCAATCGATGGGTTAAAACAACTCAATCGATGGGTTAAAACAACTCAGTCAATGGGTTAAAATCGATGGGTTAAAACAACCCAATCGATGGGTTAAAACAACTCAATCGATGGATTAAAACAACCCAATCACTGGGTTAAAACAACCCAATCAATGGGTTAAAATCGATGGGTTAAAACAACCCAATCGATGGGTTAAAACAACTCAATCGATGGGTTAAAACAACCCAATTGCTGGGTTAAAACAACTCAATCGATGGATTAAAACAACCCAATCACTGGGTTAAAACAACCCAATCAATGGGTTAAAATCGATGGGTTAAAACAACCCAATCGATGGGTTAAAACAACTCAATCGATGGGTTAAAACAACCCAATTGCTGGGTTAAAACAACCCAATCGATGGGTTAAAACAACTCAATCGATGGGTTAAAACAACCCAATTGCTGGGTTAAAACAACTCAATCGATGGGTTAAAATCGATGGGTTAGTTAAAACAACCCAATCAATGGGTTAAAACAACCCAATCGATGGGTTAAAACAACTCAAACGATGGGTTAAAACAACCCAATTGCTGGGTTAAAACAACTCAATCGATGGGTTAAAACAACTCAATCGATGGGTTAAAATCGATGGGTTAAAACAACCCAATCGATGGGTTAAAACAACTCAATCGATGGGTTAAAACAACCCAATTGCTGGGTTAAAACAACTCAATCGATGGGTTAAAACAACTCAATCGATGGGTTAAAACAACTCAATCGATGGGTTAAAATCGATGGGTTAAAACAACCCAATTGCTGGGTTAAAACAACTCAATCGATGGGTTAAAACAACTCAATCGATGGGTTAAAACAACCCAATTGCTGGGTTAAAACAACTCAATCGATGGGTTAAAACAACTCAATCGATGGGTTAAAACAACTCAATCGATGGGTTAAAATCGATGGGTTAAAACAACCCAATTGCTGGGTTAAAACAACTCAATCGATGGGTTAAAACAACTCAATCGATGGGTTAAAATCGATGGGTTAAAACAACCCAATCGATGGGTTAAAACAACTCAATCGATGGGTTAAAACAACCCAATTGCTGGGTTAAAACAACTCAATCGATGGGTTAAAACAACTCAATCGATGGGTTAAAATCGATGGGTTAAAACAACCCAATCGATGGGTTAAAATCGATGGGTTAAAACAACCCAATTGATGGGTTAAAATTGATGGGTTAAAACAACCCAATTGATGGGTTAAAATCGATGGGTTAAAACAACCCAATCGATGGGTTAAAACAACCCAATCGATGGGTTAAAACAACTCAATCGATGGGTTAAAACAACCCAATCGCTGGGTTAAAACAACCCAATAGCTGGGTTAAAACAACCCCAAACCCAGCGGCCCATAAAAAGCAGCACCACACAAACCACACGGGATGAGTGACAGACAGATAAACACGACCTGCTCTCGTGGGGAACACACGCATACATCTCTGGAAAATGAGAGAGTTTCCATTTCAAATGTCCATGACGACTCAAATCAACCGACACGGTTTCAGATCAACAGATTTTGCTCCCATTGAGACAAATTAACCAGTAGATTCAAATCAATCCATTTGAAAACATTCAACTTGTACTCCATCAAGACACAAACCAACACAAATTCAAATCAGTGCAATGCACAATTCATCCTGACCGGCTTTGCTCTCTAAATTTATTTTAAGGAAACATGTTGAATATGGAAATGGACAAACCCAGCGAGTGGGTTGTTTTAACCCAACGGTTGGGTTAAATGTTGCTGGGTAGTTTTATTATATAAGTTGAGACCCAATAACTTTGAATGAATGTTCTATTAATGTTACAGGAAAAACGTTTGTTCATAGCTTTGAGAGAATGTTTCCTGTCAGCTGGTTTCGAGTGTTTTTAACTAATATCAGGCTTTATCATTGTCTGCACTAAATCAAGCTCGAGGACTAAATGGGTTTGATGAACACTAGTTATTTATATATTTGCTTGATTGGTTGATGTATTGATTGACATGATCCTGAAGGTAACAGGATTTGTTTGATCTGCATGATGTTTGTTGATGGATTGTTTAATTATTAGTCTGATGTGAGTTTGTGTAATGGATTCTAATGGCGTCTCTGTGAACGGAAGGGCAGATTCTCTCTGATCTCCATTAGAAACACTCTCATGTTCATTTATGTGTTTACTGAGAGGACGCTGGTTTGTTTATTGTAATTTGACTGAACTCTTTGTCTGTCATCCGTCATCTAACGACTGACGCTTTAATAATGAGCCGCTGAGATGTCCATTAACCGTTAACCCCAGTCTAATCATTCGACGTGTGTCTAGATGTCGGCCGTTTAACTGGGTGAATCTAACAAACTCTGTCCTGAATGAGTTTTATTACACCTCAGAATCAAAATCAAGAAGACATTATATTTCACAAAAGAAAATTAAGCCCTTTAAGACTTAATACTTGCAGCATTGTGATGTTACATTTATCTCATTCTTATAAATGTGGAAAATATACTATTTACTGTGCATAAAAAAATTGTACTGTATATGTGTTTATATTTTATTTATACATAGTAATAGAGCATTGTATTGTTTATTGTATTCTGCCTTTAAATGATTAAGTAATTATCATTAGCAGTAATTTGCATTACGATCATGAGGGTTGAATATGCCTAATTTTCTTAAAATGTAAAAAAAATCATTTTCTCAATGAAAAATATTGGATATATTTTAAGGGTGAAGTATAATCTGGATCTTTGTGAGATTCAGAACAGTTTCCAGTTAAATATGAAGCGATTCATTGAGTTTTAATGTTATTAAACGTCATCGTCAGAATCTCCTTGACGTCTGAAGGCTGGTTTGATGACTCTGGCTTTAATTAGTATAGCCTGTATTAGTGATGTCAGTTCTTTACAGGCTATGCTAATCTATGCCAGAATCATCAATGCATTGGAGTTTCCTCTGAAGACTGGACTGCAGTGAATATCTGTTCTGGTGGTATATTATAGATATATATTAATAAAGTACAACCATTAAATACCTATACTTATATTTTATCAGTGTCAAAAAAAAGATTTCCATTATGAAAAGTTGCCCAACACTGTGACAAAAATGTTTATTTTCCTCGCCAGTAGCAGTGGAGATGTTTGAGAATTAATGTTCTCTTGTGACGACCTGCCCCGGTTTGATTAATACTGTAGTTGTGATTGTGTGTCGCGGGACTCTGGAGGATTCAGAGTTCATTCAGATGGCACACAGCGGCAGCTCCTTTAACTACATACAAGCACTGCAATGAAAGTCTGAGATATTCTGCTTGACCGGTGAAGCCTTCGCTCAAATCCGCAGCCCTTTGATTTATGCAAAAGCAAAACAGAATAAACCCTGAGGATTTCCGTTTGCTTCCCCTCAGGCTGCTCTGCTGCAGAGAATTATTTCCTTTCCAAGTAACAAATATTTGCAACAATAATTGCACTAAATCTGTAGAATCTTTAGCTGTTGTTAAAATGGTTGGTTTAATTAGTCTTTAACCTGGTTATTTTGAGCAGGAGTTATTATATTTAGAGGAATAAGAGTATTTTCCCATGCAAAACTCTCTGTCAGTGTATGCTTGGTTTACAGGCTGTTCCTACACAGTTGCTAGGGTGTTCTGGGTGGTTGCTGAGGTGCTGCTAGGATGGTTGCTAGGGTGTTCTGGGTGGTTGCTGAGGTGTTGCTAGGATGGTTGCTAGGGTGTTCTTGGTGGTTGCTGAGGTGTTGCTATGCAGCTGCTTGGATGTTCTGGGTGGTCGCTGAGGTGTTGCTAGATTGTTCTGGGTGGTTGCTATGCAACTGCTAGGGTGTTCTGGGCGGTTGCTGAGGTGTTGCTTGGATGGTTGCTAGGGTGTTGCTATGCAGCTGCTAGGGTGTTCTGGGTGGTTGTTGAGGTGTTGCTAGGATGATTGCTTGGGTGTTCTGGGTGGTTGCTGAGGTGTTGCTAGGATGGTTGCTGGGGTGTTCTGGGTGGTTGTTGAGGTGTTGCTATGCAGCTGGGTATTCTGGGTGGTTGCTTAGGTGTTGCTATGCACCTGGGTGTTCCGGGTGGTTCCTGAGGTGTTGCTATGCAGCTGCTAGGGTGTTCTGGGTGGTTGCTGAGGTATTGCTATGCAGCTGGGTGTTCTGGGTGGTTGCTGAGGTGTTGCAATGCAGCTGGGTGGTTGCTGAGGTATTGCTATGCAGCTGGGTGTTCTGGGTGGTTGCTGAGGTGTTGCTATGCAGCTGGGTGTTCTGGGTGGTTGCTGAGGTGTTGCAATGCAGCTGGGTGGTTGCTGAGGTATTGCTATGCAGCTGGGTGTTCTGGGTGGTTGCTGAGGTGTTGCTATGCAGCTGGGTTTTCTGGGTGGTTCCTGATGTGTTGCTATGCAGCTGGGTGTTCTGGGTGGTTGCTGAGGTGTTGCTATGCATCTGGGTGGTTGCTGAGGTATTGCTATGCAGCTGGGTGTTCTGGGTGGTTCCTGAGGTGTTGCTAGGGTGTTCTGGGTGGTTGCTGAGGTGTTGCTATGCAGCTGGGTGTTCTGTGTGGTTCCTGAGGTGTTGCTAGGATGGTTGTTAGGGTGTTTTGGCTGGTTGCTGAGGTGTTGCTAGGATGGTTGGTAGGGTGTTCTGAGTGGTTGGTGAGGTGTTGCTGTGATCTGGGTGGTTCCTGAGGTGTTGCTATGCAGCTGGGTGCTCTGGTTGGTTGCTAAGGTGTTGCTATGCAACTGGGTGTTCTGGGCGGTTCCTGGGGTGTTTCTATGCAGCTGCTAGGGTGTTCTGGTTGGTTGCTGAGGTGTTGCTATGCAGTTGGATGTTCTGGTTGGTTGCTAAGGTGTTGCAATGCAACTGGGTGTTCTGGGCGGTTCCTGAGGTGCTGCTATGCAGCTGCTAGGGTGTTCTGGTTGGTTGCTAAGGTGTTGCAATGCAACTGGGTGTTCTGGGTGGTTGCTGAGGTGTTTCTAGAATGGTTGCTAGGATTGCTAGAGCATGTTTCTTGGTGTTTTCTTCTTATCTGGTGTGAAAAGCATTGGTCTGTACACTGTAAAAAACAAATTCCATGATCTGGCATCAAATCCTTTTTTCCTACTGTCAAATCAACTTAGATTCACTAATGTTCATATGAATGGTTGACATTATTTGTGCTAGTCATTCATTTTAAGGCAACCACTTTTATTTACCAACAAATTATTTTTTTACAGTGTAGATGATGGTACAGGGCGAGTTACATGAAAATTATGAACAATAATAATTTTATTAAGCAGCAGTAATGATGTCATTTGATCGAAACATGAGGCCTAAGATTGGAGCGCATGCAGTACTGTGTTTGTGTGGATCATTATTAGATCGGATCAAGCGGGTCAGATCAGTGACAGATTTATCCCAGGGTTTGTACAAGAGAGCGAGAGGATTTCTAGCTTCAGAACGACAGCAGAAGTGTACAAAAACTGTGTGGCGAGGTCAGAAATCTCCTCGTTCAGATGGAGATTCAGCCTCAACGGACTCATTAGCATTTATAAAATATGCAAATCATCACCAGAATGGGTTTAGGGTTAGATTTTGATTACAGGCTTTTATATTTTGATTACAGGCTTTAGTTGAAATATACTGTACATGTGTCACACATTTACTGATGTTCAGTCTGTATTCGCTTTGCCTTCACAGTCTGTCTGTCTGTCTGTCTTGTGAAACTGTTGTAACTAAACTGCATTTTAATGCCGGTCTCTGGCGTTTGTTTGGTTCAGTCTGTCTCTTTCTCATGTCGTGTTTGAAGAGTGTTTATTTCACAGCTTCTTATTTGTATTGAAACAGATCATCATACAAAATAAACAAAATGTCCTTAAAATTAAACATTGAAATTCACATAATGCTTATTAGAGTTAACTAAAACTAAAAACTTGAAATCAAGTAAATGAGTAACACTTTACAATAAAGTTTAGTTAATGCATTAACAGCAATGAGCAATTCAACCAGGACTAAGCAAGTATTTACAAAACAGAAAATGTTTAAAATGTCTGTAAATGAACTTCTGAATTAATTTGAATTTCTGCTGTTCAGTTTGATTGGACACACATTTATTCGTCCGTTAAATTATTCAGCTATCATAACTTTACACCATTATAGTAAGTTTTATCATTCAGTATTGTTCTTCCCAGTTCAGTCCAGAACAGACTTGAGATGCTTTTCTGTCTGGACCCATCATCTGATGTTTGAGGTGAGTGTGTGTCTTACAGTGTCGTCAGGACTGAGAAAAGCAGACGTCGGCTTCTTTACCATCTCTGCATCTGTACAGTGATTGAAAGCGGCAGTAACACACAGCGCTGAACATATCAGTCACTGCTGAGATTCAGAGACGTTCTTCAGGAGCTCCGGCCATTCAAAAAATTAATAGCTTTAATATTCTCAGAGCGAGGAACACGTACGATAGAAGGCCACACACACACACACACTCTCTATATCTGGTTAGAAGC
Source organism: Ancherythroculter nigrocauda (assembly GCA_036281575.1). NCBI lineage: Eukaryota > Metazoa > Chordata > Actinopteri > Cypriniformes > Xenocyprididae > Ancherythroculter > Ancherythroculter nigrocauda. Next base: position 1,206,391 of record VTFQ01000018.1, read on the forward strand.
TTATATATTCTACTGAAAATCAATATCCTAAAGTCTAGAACATTTATAACAAGTAAAACCGACGTCCAGTTTGTTTGGTGGTCGATCTGACGGCCTCTGAGATCCTGATTCACGTGCATCATCATAATGAGAGCCTTGAGTTTGTTTTCAGATGTTTGTGTGTCTTTAACAGAGTCAAACGAACAGACTTTGAGCTTAACGATAACGAGAGACGACTGTGTTTGGCTTCAGTTTGGGTCGTTCAGTGTTTGATTCAGCACAGACTCACTAAACCTTTCATTCCTTTGACTTCAGTCAGTTTTGGTCTGCGGTGATTTATTGATACACTACTGTATGATGATTATAACATGTGTAATGTAATTGATTACATCCTGTAATTTGGAATCAGTAACCGACTACAAAATGGTTATTTATTAAAGGATTAGTTCACTTTCAAATAAAAATTTCCTGATAATTTACTCACCCCCATGTCATCCAAGATGTTCATGTCTTTCTTTCTTCAGTCGAAAAGAAATTAAGGTTTTTGATGAAAAACATTCCAGGATTATTCTCCTTATAGTGGACTTCAATGGGCACCAAACGGTTGAAGGTCAAAATTACAGTATTACTGCCCTCCACAGGTCAAAGTTTGAACTAACTGTTATATACTTGCACTAGCATATTGTTTATGACAATTTAGTGATTTTCAATTGGTGAATTAGTGAATTCAACTAAATTGTCATATACAATATGCTAGTGCAAGTATATAACAATTAGTTCAAACTTTGACCTGTGGAGGGCAGTAATACACTTAGCAGTGTCTACACTGCCGGAATTCTAATAGAGGAGAAGAAGAGAGCTAGTTCAAAATGAGCATTTATGGTTGAAACGTATATAATTTTTAATTTTTTTTTTAGAAAATGAGCAATGGTTTCTCTAGATAAGACTCTTATTCCTCGTCTGGGATCATGTAGAGCTCTTTGAAGCTGCACTGAAACTGACATTTGGACCTTCAACCGTTTGGGCTCCATTGAAGTCCACTATATGGAGAAAAATCCTGGAATGTTTTCCTCAAAAACCTTCATTTCTTTTCGACTTAAGAAAGAAAGACATGAACATCTTGGATGACATGAGGGTGAGTAAATTATCAGGAAATTTTCATTCAGAAGTGAACTAATCCTTTAAAGCCGGTGCAGTTTGCTGAATATGACCAATGTTCAGAACAACACAGACAAACTGTAGTGAATAACACCGATCTCCGATCATTCAGCCTGTAATTGTGGCGTGATTCAGTGTTTTGGGTTCTCGTGTGATATTTCAGGCAGCCGTTATCGGCCCTGAACCAGAGCTTTAATCCCATTCCCATCTAACCTGCGTGCTGAACCGCAGCTCGGAAAACCCTTTGAATGTTTATTGATGCTTTAGATAGCAGGAAGATTAATGCGTATTTAAAGAGCTGAGTAAACATATTGAAAGACATCTCATCCATCAGAATATTTCAAGCAGATAATGAGCCTGTTTTAGTGGTTCTGCTCGACTCAGAATAGCTAATGTGTTTCTGCAGTAGTGAAGTGAAAGGACAAACGCTCTGCGAGACCTTAGATAACACTGGATGAGCAGGGTTATATGAGAATAACATGAATTCAGCTCAATGAGTATGAAGGACTGATGATCTGAAGCTCTGTGTGTGAATGTGTGTTTTTCAGTGACGGCCGCAGATGTTGAACAGACACATGAGATCCAGCGGAGCCACCGATGAGCTTTAATCAGGAGATACGGTGAGAAAACAGATGGGACAAACTGTTCTGGTGTTAGAAACACCATGAAATCATTATTGAAGTCCACTGGATGGATTTGAGATTTTTTATGCATTCATCCCAATAGTATGGAAGCTTGTTTCTGACACTAAATAAAAAAATAAAAAAGGTAATTGCGACTTTTTATCTCACAATTTGGACTTTTTTTCCTTGCAATTGTGAGTTTGCATCTCGCAATTCTGACTTTATAACTCGCAATTGAGTTTATATCTCACATTTCTGAATTGTGAGAAAAAAGTCAGATATAAATGATATAAAGTCAGAATTGCGAAAATAAAAAAAGTCAGATATAGACTATAAACTATATATCTTGCAATTATGACTTTAAAATTCGCATTTGAGTTTATCTTGCAATTCTGAGAAAAAAACTCAAAATTGTGAGAAAAAGAATTACGAGATATAAACTCGTAATTTTGACTTTGTCACGCAATTCTGACTTTATAACTCGTAATTCTGACTTTGTCACACAATTCTGACTTTATAACTCGTAATTTTGACTTTGTCACGCAATTCTGACTTTAAGTTGTAATTCTGACTTTGTCACACAATTCTGACTTTATAACTCACAATTCTGACTTTGTCACACAATTCTGACTTTATAACTCACAATTCTGACTTTATATCACTCAATTCTGACTTTGTCACACAATTCTGACTTTATATCTCACAATTCTGACTTTATATCACTCAATTCTGACTTTGTCACACAATTCTGACTTTATAACTCGTAATTTTGACTTTGTCACGCAATTCTGACTTTATAACTCATAATTCTGACTTTATATCACGCAATTCTGACTTTATAAATTGTAATTCTGACTTTGTCACACAATTCTGACTTTATATCATGTAATTCTGACTTTATATCACGCAATTCTGACTTTATATCATGTAATTCTGACTTTATATCACGCAATTCTGACTTTATAACTCGTAATTTTGACTTTGTCACGCAATTCTGACTTTATAACTCGTAATTCTGACTTTGTCACACAATTCTGACTTTATAACTCGTAATTTTGACTTTGTCACGCAATTCTGACTTTATAAGTTGTAATTCTGACTTTGTCACACAATTCTGACTTTATAACTCACAATTCTGACTTTGTCACACAATTCTGACTTTATATCTCACAATTCTGACTTTATATCACTCAATTCTGACTTTGTCACACAATTCTGACTTTATAACTCGTAATTTTGACTTTGTCACGCAATTCTGACTTTATAACTCATAATTCTGACTTTATATCACGCAATTCTGACTTTATAAGTTGTAATTCTGACTTTGTCACACAATTCTGACTTTATATCATGTAATTCTGACTTTATATCACGCAATTCTGACTTTATATCTCACAATTCTGACTTTATATCACTCAATTCTGACTTTGTCACACAATTCTGACTTTATAACTCGTAATTCTGACTTTGTCACACAATTCTGACTTTATAACTCACAATTCTGACTTTATATCACGCAATTCAGACTTTGTCACACAATTCTGACTTTATAACTCGTAATTTTGACTATATCTCGTAATTCTGACTTTACATCTCGCAATTCTGACTTTATAAGTTGGAATTCTGACTTTGTCACACAATTCTGACTTTATATCTCGTAATTCTGACTTTATATCTCGTAATTCTGACTATATCTCGCAATTCTGACTTTATAACTCGTAATTCTGACTTTGTCACACAATTCTGACTTTATAACTCGTAATTTTGACTTTATAACTCGCAATTCTGACTTTATAACTCGCAATTCTGACTTTATATCACGCAATTCTGACTTTATATCTCACGATTTTGACTTTATAACTCGCAATTTGGACTTTGTCACACAATTCTGACTTTATAATTCGCAATTCGGACTTTATAACTCGTAATTCTGACTTTATAACTCACAATTCTGACTTTATAACTCGTAATACTGACTTTATATCACGCAATTCTGACTTTATAACTCGTAATTCTGACTTTATATCACTCTATTCTGACTTTATAACTCGTAATTCTGACTTTATAACTCGTAATTCTGACTTTATAACTTGTAATTCTGACTTTGTCACACAATTATGACTTTATATCTCGCAATTCTGACTTTATAACTCGTAATTCTGACTTTATATCACGCAATTCTGACTTTATAACTCGTAATTCTGACTTTATATCACACAATTCTGACTTTATATCACGCAATTCTGACTTTATAACTCGTAATTCTGACTTTATATCACGCAATTCTGACTTTATAACTCGTAATTCTGACTTTATATCTCGCAATTCTGACTTTATATCACTCAATTCTGACTTTATAACTCGTAATTCTGACTTTGTCACATAATTCTGACTTTATAACTCGTAATTCTGACTTTATATCTCACGATTCTGACTTTATAACTCGCAATTTGGACTTTGTCACGCAATTCTGACTTTATATCACGCGATTCTGACTTTATATAATGCAATTCTTGCTTTATAACTCTCGATTTGGACTTTATAATTCGCAATTTGGACTTTGTCACGCAATTCGGACTTTATAACTTACAATTGTGAGACAAAAAGTCGCAATTACCTTTTTTATTTTTTATTTCATGGCAGAAACAAGCTTCGATACATTAGCTTTTAGTCTGATCTACTTATGTATTTTAAATGATGACCTTTTATTGCTTGTTTAACTAATGTAAATGTCAATCAAAGAAACTGAGCGGGTGGATCGTGTGCATGTCGTCTGTCGTGTGTTTCCCGTTCAGGAACATTCAGTGATGGTAAACGGGTGTAAATGAGCAGGTGGAGCGCTTTCTGACATGAATCATGACCTGCGTGTCCTTTCCGGCTTTATGCTGTGAAGATTATTAGAATTATGGCAGCAGTACGGGCAGCATTAATGGCCACGTCTGGTCCTGCTGCTAATGTTAATCACAGCGCAGAGAGAGACAGAGAGGTCAGGCCTTATTTCCCTGCCTGATAAATGAACGTCATCAATGAGTCCATGTTTATGAAATGCTGTTATTACATTGCATATGTAGCCTGTGTATCACTGAAAGGAATCTCATGGTGTCTCTTCATCTGCATGTTTTTGTGATGGAGAGACTCTCGTATTCCTCTGAGACGTTTCTCTTGTGTAATGTCATAGTCAGTGGAAAGTAAATGATGTTCCAGGTGGGGGAGAGTTTTCACAGATAATGTGCAAATTTGAATTATTTCTGTTTCCAAGAGCACTGCCAAAAAATCTAGCGTTTGTCTGATATTTTAGTGCGTCTTTCATGGTGTGTTTGGGTAAAATGATGGAAACAAAAGCCATCATCAAACATTTTTGTCTGGTTTTCCAGCACAAATATCTAAACATTCTCAAATCAAGATACATTTACTGAAAAATGACTGAGGATATTAAGGCTTAAAAGAAGCACAAATATCTGTCAGTGGAGTCAGAAAAATAAAATCAACTTAATTCAAAGGGAAAACAAGATTATTTTTCACACCCCAAGCAAAAGCTTGCTTCATTTTGACTCATTTTTTTCAGAAAACAAAACTTAATATCTTCAGTCATGTTGCATCTCCATTAAATGTATTTTGATTTAAGAATTTTTAGATATTTGTGCTGGAAAACAATATCAAGATGCACTTCCAAAGCTTGTGTTACTCATCATTTGTCATTGTCGTTTTCTCGTGTCTCTGTAACAGAATGTTGGACAGTTTGCCATGATCTTTATGAGTAATAATAGCTGATCAGATAAATCATCTTGTTTATATATTAACCAAAATCACAAATAAACACATCATGCATATTTTCATTCTGTCACTTTGCTGGCAGGAGAAACATTGTCTTTTTCTAAATAAATCTGTGCAAACAATAAAAGACCTTTAGTTATGAAAGTCTGTTAAATTGCTAAACACGGGTTGTTCTTTTGAAATGTTGGTTTTCCGTCTCTGGGATCTTCAGGACGTCTAGCAGCAGTTTTGGAGAACGTTACTTTCAAATATAACATTGTCACATTTGAATAACCCAGCTGTCAATCAGATGCATCATATCAGACTGTTTTAATGGAGATCTCAGCGCTGAAAGAGTGTTTGTTCATTAATAAGGAGGACTCAAATAACACATTGAACTTCTCAATCACCTCAACATTAACAGTAAGACACACACTGATGTGTTTGTTTGATGCACACTACCATTAGAAGTTTGGGGTTGGTAAGATTTTTTAATGTTTTTGAAAGAAGTCTCAGACACTGCAACATTCGCTCCCTAAAAAATCCCACAATGCACCGTGAAAACCAGGGAGCACTATGCTCACTTAACAGAAGTTCTGAAGCACAAAACATAAATTGTGCAATAGAGTTTTTAAAAATGCACACGCACGTGTTTGTGAGTGTGTGTAAGAGCATGTGTGTGTGTGTGTGAGTGCGCGTCTGCATGTGTGTTAGTGTGAGTGAGCGAGTGTCTGTGTGAGTGTGCATGAGTGTGTGTGTGTTTGTGTGTGTGTGTGTTTTTGTGACATATCAGGACACAAATGTGTATAATGACATGGGTATTACAAGAAGAGGGTGACTTATGAGGACATTACTCCATGTCTCCACTTTTCAAAAGGCTTATAAATCACACAGAATGAGTTTTTGTGAGAAAGTAAAAGTGTGCACAGTTTCCTGTGATGGGTAGGGTTAGGGGTAGTGTTGGTGTAGGGTTGCAAAGGGGCGGAAAGTTTCCGGGTAAATTTCCGGAAAATTTCCACGGGAACCTAACCTGGGGAATTTTGGAAATATTACAATTTGGAAACTTAACAGGAATTAATTGGGAAATTTATATAAATGTATAATATTTATATAAAATGTATCATATAAAATCAAATATAAACATTTTGTTTGGTCATAACATTAAATAACAGTTATTTATTTTTTTGCATTCGATTAATTCTAATTTAGTAAATATGTAAAATAAATATATTTTTATTGCAGCAATTGTTGTGTTATTAATTTCAGTGTCACATGATCCTTCAGAAATCATTCTAATATAATGATTTGATACTCAATGTTGGAAACAGTTGTGCTGCTTAATATTATTTTATAACCTGTGATACTTTTTCTGGATTCTTTGATGAATAAAAAGTTAAAAAGAACAGCATTTATTCAAAATATATAAATCTTTTCTAACAATATAAATCTTTACTTTTACTATCACTTTTTATCAATTTAACACATCCGTGCTGAATAAAAGTATTAATTTCTTTCAAAAAAAAAAGAAAGAAAAAAAATTACTGACCCCAAAATTTTGAATGGTAGTGTATATTGTTACAAAAGATTTCTATTTTAAATAAATGCTGATATTTAAATTTTTATTCATCAAAGAATCCAAAAAAATTATCACAGGTTACAAAAAATATTAAGCAGCACAACTGTTTCCAACATTGATAATAACTGAGTATCAATGTGTATATTATGTATATCAAAATAGAAAACCCATTATTTTAAATTGTAGTTATGTTTCACAAAATGACTGTTTTTTCTGTATTTTTGATCAAAAGTGCATGTTATGGACAGTGCATGCAGGGGGTGTGTCCTCAATAGCCCTGCAGTAATAGTGTGCTGTGTTGATGTGATTGAAGAATGTGCACGGTAAAAAATTCAACTAAAATTGCATTAAATATGATTGTTTTAATCAAAATTATGCTGCAAGATGTTTTTTTCATCTACATTTGTTATAGGCTAACCTGCAATTTTGCAGATTCCCTGTTTATTAATTCCCATATATTCCCATGGAAAGTTTCCTGCTTTGAAAATTCCCAGTATTTTGCAACCCTAGCGATAGAAAATACGGTTTGTACAGTATGAAAACTATTACGCCTATGGAATGTCCCCACAATTCACAAAAACAAACGTGTGTGTGTGTGTGTGTGTGTGTGTGTGTTCAGGGGTTTGAGTGGGTTTTAGTCTTGAGTGTGACTGTGAAGCACAACAGATGGTCTCATAGCTGAGCGACACACACACACTCTTCCTAATTAACAGAGCACTGGCTGACATCTGCGACCCTTGACCTTCAGCTGACCTCAGGTGTGTGTTTTTACTTTGAGGCCAAAACTGTGAGCTGAATGTGACAAAACCTCCTTGTGCTGATGAAAACTGCAAAATATGTATTTTTGCTAGATTTTTTTTCTTGAGTTACGCATGTCCATACATAAATCAGACTGATGTTTTTGTCCTGGTTCCTCTCTGCATGTTAACACTTTCACTGGTGTTCATGTCTGTTTAAGTTTTAATGTCACAACCAGAGGACAAAACAAAGATTTCAGGATCTCATGTAAATGTTTTATTGTGTTTTTATGATATGCTGATTTTCGATATCAGTGTTTTGTGCATCTCAGTGTGAAGGACATCATGATGATGTTTGAAGATCAAATCCACATAATGAATGTTTATTTAACAGTGCTGAGTGTGTATATGAGACATATGAGTTTAACATTAGTATATATGTTAATAGGCCTATTTTTATTAATTTATGTGTTTTATTTTGTGTGCATGGCAGGTAAAGTATGTGTGTTTGTATGTTTGTCTTTAGTTCGCATATGTGTGTGTGGTTGTGTAATATTATGAATCAAATCTAAAGAGGATATTAAAATTTCACAGTTTGAATTAGGTGTGTAAATGAATCATGTGGGTTATTAATTTGGACATGTATTTTAATAATTCTGCTATCCACAGGGTGTTATGAATTAAACCCGTCTCATGATGTGAATCAATATCATATATGACTCAAACCCACAGATGAAAACAACATTATGAGCCTGATGATTGAATACAGACATCATAAACAGAGACACACGAGATACAGAGACGAGAGATCAGGATCAGATGAGCTCGTTCACGATCGTTTCCTCTTGTCTGTCTGTCTCTCTGGTGTCTCTTGTCAGGTTGATCTGTTACGTGGATCCGTCCGCAGTTTGACATTGAGTTTTGTCACTGTGTGCAATCAAACTCAAACATCCTGCAAACATCAAACAATCACTGATAATCTTCCTCTTCCTGTGGATCGTGATACTTCTGACTGCTACCTGACAGATAACAGAGCTGTTGTGAGAAATAAAGAAGGATATAATGTAATATAATAATATTTTTTGTTTCTTTTTAGTAATACTTTTTAAATGTTGATATTAAAGGATTAGTTCACTTCAGAATTAAAAATTCCTGATGATTTACATCCAAGATGTTCATGTCTTTCTTTCTTCAGTCAAAAAGAAATTACGTTTTTTTGAGGAAAACATTCCAGGATTTTTCTCCATATAGTGGACTTCAATGGGCACCAAACGGTTGAAGGTCCAAATGTCAGTTTCAGTGAAGAGCTCTACATGATCCCAGACGAGGAATAAGAGTCTTATCTAGAGAAACCATTGGACATTTTCTAAAATAAATAAAAATTATATACTTTTTAACCACAAATGCTCGTCTTGCACTGCTCTGTGATGCTCCACGCATGACGTAATCATGTTGGAAAGATCACGCGTGATGTAGGTGGAAGTATCACGGTAGATCTCATTTTCTCCTTCAACTTCAAAATTGTCAGACATCGTTATTTTACCTTTTTTTGTAAAGGCCGTTTGACTTAGTCTTTGTACGATTACTTTGTAGACGCTGGAACAGTATTTCCGTGACCTTTCCAACATGATTACGTCATGCGTGGCGCATCACAGAGCAGTGCAAGACGAGCATTTGTGGTTAAAAAGTATATAATTTTTATTTATTTTAGAAAATGTCAGATGGTTTCTCTAGATCAGACTCTTATTCCTCGTCTGGGATCATGTAGAGCTCTTTGAAGCTGCACTGAAACTGACATTTCAACCCGTTGAACCTCAGTGAAGTCCACTATATGAAGAGTTTGGTTCCAAAACGCGATAAACAGCATTTTCAAAAAAATTGCGTTTCCGCCAAAATCAGTATTGTATCTGGTCAGTATTGAAAAATCATTTATTAATTTTGCACAAAATGCGATATCCGTCGTGTTATTCTGTCATGTTTTCACCCTTTCTTTCCAAAACGTGACAAACGCTAGTCTCCTTTTTCTGCAGAACGTGATATATCCGCTCTCAACCAATCACAGCGCACCATTCCACGCACTGTAAACATTGAAGGCTTTTTTAAAAAGCTGTTTTTAATACCAATGTACTCGGCAAATGTGTTTATTTAACCGTGCGGTGGCGCCAGATACTCTTTAATCGGTAATGACAAATAATTTATAACATTAACAAGATGACCCGTTGAATTCATTTTGGGAGCGACGGCTGAATGTATTTTTAGTAAAATGACTGAATATCAGATAAATATTGGCGAAGTTTAGACTCTGTCATATATGTGAATAAACTTACTTTGTTGTGTATTTTCAATTTGCAAAATAACTTTTTTATTGATTGATTAATTGCATTTTGAAAAAAAAAGTGTCATGGATTTATTGCATTTTGGGAAAAAAATAATACGTTTTTATAATAAATGTTTTAAAATCAAAATGTAGATTTGAATTTTTAATGTTTTTATACCCAAAAGATGCTATGTGAAAGTTTGAAACAGTAAATAGTGGTTTTCATCTTGCCACTTTCTTGGTAAAGAAAACACATTTTTACTCAAATTAATCAAAATGGAGTTATTGCGTTTTGGAACCAAACTCTTCATATGGAGAATGTTTTCCTCAAAAACCTTAATTTCTTTTTGTTTGACTGAAGAAAGACAAACATCTTGGATGAAATGGGGGGGTGAGTAAATGATCAGAAAATGTTAATTCTGAAGTGAACTAATCCTTTAACTAGTTGTTTGTGTCGCTCTCTCATGCTAATACCTCTTGTCTGTCAGCTTCGCCCACAGAATATGCCACCATGAACCTGACGCTGAGCGCCGAGCCTGGAATATTCCTGACCAACAGCTCCCCGGGGATGCGGGCCTATCTCGTCACAGCGTTCGTACCACATGACGTCCAGACCGATCGGCCTGCCAACGATTCGCTCCTGGCCAATTTGACCGGCAGCCACAATGGCACGTCGCCAGTGACGTACGACCCGCTCGGCGGCCACACCGTCTGGCAGGTCGTGATGATCGTGTTCTTGTGTGGCTCGCTTTCCTTAGTCACCATCATCGGGAACATCCTGGTCCTGGTGTCGTTTAAAGTCAACAAGCAGTTGAAGACGGTGAACAACTATTACTTGCTCAGCCTGGCGTTCGCCGACCTCATTATCGGTGTGCTTTCTATGAACCTCTACACCACTTACATCATCATGAACCAATGGGCTCTCGGGAACTGGGCGTGTGACTTGTGGTTGGCCATTGATTATGTGGCCAGCAACGCGTCCGTCATGAACCTTCTGGTCATCAGCTTCGACAGGTACTTCTCCGTCACGCGCCCGCTGACGTACCGAGCCAAACGGACCACCAAACGAGCCATGACCATGATCGGACTTGCCTGGTCCATTTCGTTCATCCTATGGGCGCCGGCCATCCTCTTCTGGCAGTATTTCGTGGGAAAGCGGACGGTCAAGTCGGACGAATGCTACATCCAGTTCCTCTCGGAGCCGATCACTACGTTTTGTACGGCAATTGCCGCGTTCTACCTGCCCGTCACCATCATGACCGTCCTCTACTGGCGGATCTACAAGGAGACAGAGAACCGTTCCAAGGAGCTGGCTGGGTTGAAGGGTTCAGGAAACCAAGGGAATCCGGAAGAACCGGGAAGCTCACGCAGTCATAGCAGTTACGAGCTGCATCCATCCAGCCAGAGAAATTCTGGGAAAACGAAAGCGGGGCGTTTGTGGTTCTGGCCGTCGAGTCGAACATCCGGCAGCGGCGACACGGACCGCAGCAGCAGCGACAGCTGGAATAACAACGAGGCGGCCGTGTCTATTGACCAATCGGACGATGACGAAGAAGAGGACGTTGAAGACGCCCGTCCCATCTACTCGGTCGCGCTCGAAGGACGCGGAGACTCCGATAGCCTCCAACCGACGGATGCAGAGGCAAGACCTTCCAGAAAGGGATGTTCCTCAGTGCCGAAAGACCAACCCAATGCCAACATCTCTCACAAAGACGCCAAACGCTTCATCTGCAAGACCAAAACACAAGTCAACAAGCGCAAAAAGATGTCTCTGGTGAAAGAGAAGAAGGCGGCGCAGACGCTGAGCGCCATTCTCCTGGCCTTCATCATCACCTGGACACCGTATAACATCATGGTCCTGCTGAACGCGTTCTGCAAAGGGTGCATCCCCGGCACGCTATGGGCGTTGGGTTACTGGCTGTGTTACGTCAACAGCACGGTCAATCCCATGTGTTACGCTCTCTGCAACAAAACCTTCCGCACCACCTTCAGATCCATTCTGCTGTGTCAGTGGCGTCAGAAGAAACCCAACAAACCGCAGATCCAGCAGAGACAGCCGGCGGCGACCTACCGGAAACAAAGTCCGGATTGAAGGTCGACATTGTGCGTTTGTTTCTGAAGGGCTGTGCAGTATTGATGTTTATAGGTGCCTCAGTTAAACGCTGCAAACGTGATGTTCTTCCTCTTGTTTTCCAGTACAAATATCCAAACATTCTTAAATCAAGATGCATTTACTGGAGAAGCAAAATTATATTTATAAATTAAGTAGGGTTGTCAGAAGTACTGACTTCTGTACCAAGTAGTGTAATCCAGTACATTTAATCAAAGTACCTCATCATTTGCAGTCAAAAATGACTGTATCCACACAAGCAGCATGCATATGATAGATTGCATGCAGTCTGCTGCCTTAAATTGCGCTAAATTACTGTCGTTCTCGACAATGCACCTTTGTAAAAGTAGGGATTTATTACTTACTCACATGAAGAACAAATATAGACACAGATAATGGATTCATTTCGATTTAAGTCTCAAACTTTCTCCGATACAAAAACATACCTTGTGTGAGTTCTTGTATTTAATGATGATAACGAGCAATTGTTCCCAAATATCCACATGACCGCAAATGTGACATTATTATACAACAGATCAAAAAACAAAACATACATTTTAAACACGGTACTGTCAGTATTTACTCTATTTTGCAATGAAATAATAGTTCTAGCGAAAACCACAGCAGAACTACAACACACGTCTCTGTTTTGCGAACAATTCTGCGGCTTTGAACGAATCGTGAGAGTCAGTGATTCAATGATTCATTCACAGCCACTTGCTTTGTTACTGAATGAATGATTCAATGACTCACTCATAAAAACAGTGACTTGCTGCCACCTACTGGCGGTTTTAGTTTAATATTTAAATGTTTTTCTTGGTTTTACCATCATTGCATATTTCTCTATTAAACATTTTTATTTAAAACGTTATTTATTTTTTAAAGTTATTCATAAAGGTAAAAATATGCACTGGAAAATCAATTTAGGTGGCAAATATTGTCCCTTAACGGTAAAGGTGTGACTGCAGTCGAAGTGGAAGAGAGGGGGTACGCGGAAGGAATAATCCCTTCGCAGAATGGTAATCCCTTCAGGGGGTACTTCACGCTAAAAAGTTTGGGAACCACTGCTCTAGCGGACTCTTAAATACCTCTGATTGGCCATTGTGTTCATGTGCTCAACAGATATGTCTGTGATTGGCTACAATGATCAACGCTTCAAAAACATGTTGTAAATAGAAACCTTTGACGCTCTTCACAGAGCGCTTACACAATTACACACGGATATTCAAAAGCTCCCGCGAGTATCTGTGTAATTGTTTGGTGAAGAGTCAAGTCAAGTCACCTTTATTTATATAGCGCTTTTTGCAATGCAGATTGTGTCAAAGCAGCTTCACATTGATAACTGGTACATAATTTTGGCTGCACAGCAGCTCTTAAAGAATAGTGTCAATGCAGGCAGATCAAAGCACTGTTGAATATCAAATGTCAAGTCAAATGTCAAGTGTCCCCAACTAAGCAAGCCAAAGGCAACAGCGGCAAGGAACCCAAACTCCAACAGGTGACATCAGGTGGCAAACAAGTGGCAAATAGGTGTTAAAAAAGCATCAAAGGTTTCTATTTACAACATGTTTTTGAAGTGTTGATCATTGTAGCCAATCACAGACATATTGGTTGAGCGCTTGAACACAATGGCCAATCAGAGGTGTTTAAAAATCCACTCAACAGCGCTCAAAATGCTAGAGGGAGATGCTGATATTGTCACATTTTTAAAATTCCAGTACCGAAGTCGGTACTTTTGACAACTTTTTAATATTAAGTCTTGTTTTCTGACAAGTGCATCAAAATTAAGTGAGTTTACGCTTAAAACAATATCTGCCAATGTGGTCAGAAAAATAATTTTGAACTAAGTTTGTTTTTCTAACCTAGATATATTTTTCAGAAAATAAGTGCATTTCGCTTCTCAAGTAAATGCATTTTGATTTAAGAATATTTAGATATTTGAACTGGAAAAGAAGACAAAAATACTGAGGAAGAAAGTTTGCAGTGAAGCCATCAAAAACGGATTGTGTGACTTCAAAATCAACCACTAGAAACATTTCTGCACCCTGTACATATGAAATTAAAAGTTTTCTTTCCTGTGTTGATGCATTTCCTACTGAAACTAAAAGTTGGGGTGGTACATACAGTATTTAAGGGCTCATCCTTTTTTTACATTTACATTTATGCATTTGGCAGGCGCTTTTATCCAAAGCGACTTTATACACATTTACATTTGATCAGTTCTTGCTTTTCCTGGGAATCAAACCAATGACCTTGGTGTTGCAAGATCTACAGGAAAGCTTTAAAAAATAAATCACTTTGTCCAACCCTGCGCGTTTGGCTCATAACTTTTTATAACCATTATGAGCAAAACATGTGAGAAAATAATGGGTTGGACAAATGCGGTTTCATTTTGACTAAATGAAGCTGTTAATAATCCCTTTCACTGATGTGTTTCATTGGGGTTTTTGGTGTGATGCTCCATGTTGTGGTACTTCTGTGATTTCTGTACTTTTGTTTTACTGCTAAAATGACTTTTACTGGGTGTGATGTCATGACTGTTTTTCCCAATAATGCTGAATGCATTTAAGTCAAGTGCACACTGCAAAACTGAAGCACTTTGTTTTTAGTTCGTCAGACTGCAACAGAAAATTCCTAAAGTTGAAATTTCTAAAGCAAAAAAACATTTACTGTGTTACCTTTAAATACTGAAGTACAAGTAAATGTGGAATCTTTTTTATTCCAAGTAAATCTTTGGCTAGATACTGTTGTAAAACTTTGAGATGGTTATCCACCGTCAATTCCTCTGTGCTTTTTCACCCCTGAGAGCAGCAATGAGCCAATAAAATCGCAAAAAACACCATGGGAAGAGGGAGCCAAAAAACCCTTCTGCCCACGTCTCCTCAAGCACCGGCGCATCCCTGAATTTTAGCATTTTTCTTTTTTTTTTTCTTTCTGTTCTACACTCTTAAAATAAAGATTCTTTATTGGCATCAATGGTTCCATGAAGAACATTTAATCTTTCCATTCCACACAAGTTCTATAGATTAATAAAGGGTTAGTTCACCCAAAAATTAAAATTCTGTCATTAATTACTCACCCTCATCCCGTTCCACACCCGTAAGACCTTTGTTAATCTTCAGAACACAAATTAAGATATTTTTGTTGAAATCCGATGGCTCAGTGAGGCCTGAGCAATGACATTTCCTCTCTCAAGATCCATTAATGCACTAAAAACATATTTAAATCAGTTCATGTGAGTACAGTGGTTCAATATTAATATTATAAAGTGACGAGAATATTTTTGGTGTGCCAAAAAAACAAAATAACGACTTATATAGTGATGGCTGATTTCAAAACACTGCTTCAGGAAGCTTCAGAGCGTTATGAATCAGCGTGTCGAATCAGCGGTTCGGAGCGCCAAAGTCAAGTGATTTCAGTGGTTTGGCGTTTTGACACGTGATCCGAATCATGAATCGACACAAAAGATTCATAACGTTCCGAAGCTTCATGGAGCAGTGTTTTGAAATCGGCTATCACTAAATAAGTCGTTATTTTGTTTTTTTGGCGCACCAGAAATATTCTTGTTACTTGTAACCACTGTACTCACATGAACTGATTTAAATATGTTTTTAGTACATTAATGGATCTTGAGAGAGAAAAAGTCATTGCTGGCTATGCAGGGCCATCGGATTTCATCAAAAATATCTTAATTTGTGTTCTGAAGATGAACGAAGGTCTTACGGGTGTGGAACGGCATGAGGGTGAGTAATAAATTACATTATTTTCATTTTTGGGTGAACTAACCCTTTAAACTATTCTTTAGACTTAGACAAATGGTTATTTTAAGAATGGTTTGTTGGGGAACCAAGAATGGTGGTTCAAAGTCATTGTGCGAAAACCCACTTTTGGAACCTTTATTTTTAAGATTGTGTGCAAATCAGTGTTTAAACCTTCTGCATGTTGAAAAGAATAAACTCCAGAGTATCGCAGCTTCAGTCGGCGAGGAGAATGACCTTGTGTTTTCAGTATTTCAGAGCGGAAAACAACAAGCTGTGAGTGTATAAATGTACTTCTGTCTTGTAGTGTGCACTTCATTGTAAAAACAAATGTTTGCAGTTAGCTATCACAACTCAAAGTTTTACGTTAGAATAACTTAATCCTGGATTTAACTTGAGATATCCTCAAATATCCGAGTTGTCACATATGTTGCTTTTTTATTGCCAATGTGTTTTTATTTCCAACAGCTTTTAATGAAATTTAAAAAATGAGACCTTACCTGACTTCCTGTTGTCTATGAAAGCCTGTAGACTGATTTTTATGTGAAGGACGTGACGTGGAACGTTTTAGCCGGGAAATGTAATAACGGTTATGCGCGCTCCCGAGAGCCTCTCATCCATTATAAATGCCTTTATGATGTTCAGGATAATGATAAAAGAGCCATTCTGTACTTTAATGTCAATGTGTCATGCAAAGAAAAGGGATTAATTCAAACTATAGTCTCTATTTAAATATAAATTATACTTTACTATCATAACTAATTTTAATTACCTCATCTGTCGACATGATGTCAGTGAATCGCAGAGCTGGTGCAAACATATCCACATCGCTACGATCAGATGATTTCTTAACTGCTGCTTTCTGTCATTTTTATCGTGTGTTTATTTTGTTATTGAGAGGAAAGCGCGTGCACATATTTACATATTCCTCTAACCGTCGCTCAGCAGCGTCGATAAGTTCGTTAACAGTATATCACTGCAAATTAAGGTATTCACAATTTATTTTTACTTCTAAGCGAAGAACAAAAAAGACATTAACCGTGAATATATTGGGCATTAAATCAAGCTGTACGTTGCGTGTGCACGAGAAGCTGCAGTTCACTTAACGGCCACCGGTGTCGCTAAAAACAAGCGTTTCTGTATTCTACACATAGCTCCTTTACACTTCATATTTCACGTTGACTGAACTTAAGAATCTAAGGCTTGTTTGTTTGTTTGTTTGTTTGTTTGTTTGTTTGTTTAAATAACTTTAAGTGTTGAACTGTAAGGTTCCTCATTGTTTTCAGCAGGAAATTAATGCAAAAACAACTTCAAGCAGGGAATATCTGCTGCAAAAATACCCAAAATGTAAAATGTGCCAATAAAAGGATCGTGTAATGAATTCTTTTAAATTGTGAAATGTGATATTTCATTATTGTGCATATGAATGTCAGATGAATCGGAGTTTAGTGCCTGTTTCTGTCAGATTATGTAGTTTTACAAATAAATACATGGTGTGTTTTTTATATGGTTGGTTAGAAAACAATATGCCCTCATAAACATGTAAATGTCTATAAAAATAAACTATGATGGGGATTTCCTCCTGGTAAAAAGTGAATTTGAACGGCTGGCTGCTCACGTGAACAATCCTTTGAACAATCGGCCTGTTTTTTCAGCATGTTTGGGGTAAAAGATCCCTTGATCACAAACAATGTTGAATACTGTATGTGTAGTATACATACTGCTGTAACAGCAACAGAAGTGATGTCAAGAGATACAGTATTTTACACATAAAAGAGCTCAAAAAAATCAAATGAAGAGCGACACTCCCCTCTAGTGGGCGGAATCAAAACAGCAAGACTCTGAGATGTTAATTCAGCTCATATTATGATCTAAAAGTTTAAAATTGTTAAACACACACTTTATGAAACACTTAGTTCACTGTTTCTTTATTCAGGATGATTGGTAATCTTTATATTGATTACTGTAGCACTGGGAGTGATAAATTATAAACTGTTGTACAAAGTTTTATGAGTTTTGTCTATACTGAGATGTTTGATCAATAAAAACCAACTGTGTTTTTTTTTGTGGTTATATTTTGTATGAGGTACTAAATATTTAATACATTTATCCACACACACACAAATGCAATAAAAAAAAATAAAAACACATCGTTGGAGTGTTAACAAAATGATTCTAGAAAAAGTCAATTTAATTTAATATTAGCATCATTTATTTAGATGAATACAAAAATATTGAGTATAAAAGTCTCTGATTCTGTTAGCCTTTTAATTGTGAAACTCATTTATTGTGGTTATTTAACCTGACTCAGATCAACTTTGACTTTTCTTTCTTTGTGTAAACTTGATTTCACTGGTTTATTAAATCCCACTAATGACCAAACTTCACTGCCTCAGTCTGTTCTGCATGTAGTTACTGGAACTGACCGCTGGGTGTCACTGTCGCCGCAGAAATCACGCGCGCAGGTGCCGCGCATTATAACCGCCGGCGGGAAAGATGAACACACACAAACACACGGTCATGACGGAGGATTAAATTAGCAGAAGTGATTAATGAGTGAGTATAATATGAGACAAACACACAAATATGGTGTTTTAAACACAAGTTCGCAGTTACAGCCAGTTTTTCTCCGTTTTCATTAACTTTGATTGGAGTTACAGCATAAATAGGTTTGTTTGTATTGTTGGTTAGTCAGGTTTGTCACGTGGGTTTTCGTTGATTGTTTTAAAATTAAGAAACCGAATCGAAGCATTTTTAGTGTGTTTTAAACTGAATAGATTTTAATGCCCAATTCAGATTCACATTAGTTTATTGTTTTCAGTTTACTAACAATTAGAGTTAACAATTTGCTAACGACAGAAAAAAAGGGCGGGAAACGACTGTAAAATTGTCTTTTTTACAATGCTAATTGATTTCTGATTGCAGCAGAACTGAAGCATGTTAATTTAGCAGTAGAAAATGAATTACAGTACATCAGTTTACCACAAAATTGTTACCTAAACATACTTATGATAAATACTTGTAACGTTAAATAACTTTTTTTTTTAAGCTTAAAGGGACAGTACACCCAAAAATGAAAATTCTGTCATCATTTACTCCCCCTCAAGTTGTTCCAAACCTGTATAAATTTATTTGTTTTCCTGAACACAAAGGAAGATATTTGGAAGAATGTTTTGTAACCAAGCGGATCTCGGCCCCCATTGACTTCCATAGTAGGAGAGGCCGAGATATACATTTATCTTCCCTTTTATTTGAGGGTGAGTAAATGATGACAGAATTTTCATTTTTGGGTGAACTATCCCTTTAAGTTGGAGGATAACATTTGTCTCTGTCACTTTAAATTTAAACACTGGTTTATTTTTCAACGTAAATGAGTATTCGGTTCACACCATTATTTTCAGGTTCGTTTTATAAGGTTTGAGTCTTCTGCCAATCCTATGAATACATTTTTTTTTCATCTCTTTTCACTAAATGACTGAGCTGAAACAATTTAATTAGCGGAATAATTGATTGTCAATCATTGCAACAAAAGGTTTCTAAAGCTCTTTATACTGTGCAGATTGTTTCAAAGCAGCTTCACAGTGATAAACAGGAAAGTTAATGATGCAAACCTGAACAAATATGAGAATACAACAGTATTGAAAACAATAGAAGACAATAGTGACTGCTTTGTCTAGTTTTCCTGTAAAAAAAAAAAAAAAAAAAAGACCAATGTATCTGATGAGCAGATGTAAAACTTGTATTGAATGTTTTATTATTATATTGAAATATTGAATATTGAGACTGCTTCTGCCACATGAACAATTGAGAGAATTATTTTCTAAAAATGAATAATTATGAGTACTGTGAATAATTTTTGAAACTGCTTTTATTCTTCTCTACTTTATTTTTCAGTGCGCAAATTAATTTTCAGTTCAAACCATTATTATCAGTCTCATTTTATGACTGTTTGAAATTGCTGTCAGTAATAATAATAATAATAATAATAGACTTAACTGTTTTTTAAGCTTAAGTTGTTTGGAAAACTCAATCATTCTTTTCAGTCTCTGATTATATACAAATGTTTAAAAATGCTGTTAATCCTATAAAAACGTATTTTCTGAAATTAGTTTAAATGTTGGCGGTAAGATTAACGTTTTTTTTTTTGTTTTTTTTTTAAGCTTAAGTAAAAAAATATATATATTTTAATTAAATTTTCAGTGTGTAACTTAGTTTTTAATTTTCCACCATTTTTTTCCAGTCTCATTTTATAAATGTTTGAAACTACTGTCAATAATAATAATAATAGATTTATTTTTATTTATTAACTGTTTTTTAAGCTTAAGTGGGGAAAAATGTTTATTTGTCAGTGTCCGTTCACCATTATTCTGCATTCTTAAACTTCAAAAATGTTTAAACAGCATTTTAAACTTTTTTTTTTGAGAGTTTAGTCTGATGTTTTCAGAGACTTGAAACCAAGTCTTTTTTCAATCATATAAAAACAATTATTTTCTTCTTTTCACTAAATGACTGAGTTGAAATTATTTTAATTGGAATGTTTTTTTAAGCTTAAGTGGGAAAAAAAAATTTTCAACAGCTGCTTTATTTTTCAGTGTAAATTAGTTTTCAGTTCACATCATTATTATCAGTCTTGTCTTATAAACAGCTGTCAATAATAATAATAATAATAATTTATTTTTATTAACTTTTTTAAGCTTAAGTGGGGAAAAAAGGTTTCTTTTTCGTTAAACTTTAAAAAAATGTTTAAACAGCATTTTTAAACTTTTTATAACATGAGTTTAGTCTATTATATTAATGTTTAAAAATGCTGTTTTTAGAGACTTGAAATTTTTTTTTTTTTTTTTTTTTTCAATCCTATAAAAACATTTATTTTATTTTCACTAAATGACTGAGTTGACATTAGTGTAAATGTTTGCAATAAAAATGTTTTTTTTAAGCTTAAGTGGGGGAAAATGTTTATTTGTCAGTGTCCGTTCACATTATTCTGCATTTTTAAACTTTAAAAATGTTTAAACAGCATTTTTAAACTTTTTATAACGTTTAGTCTACTAAATTAAAAAGTTTAAAAATGAGACTTGAAACCAACTTTTTTCAATCCTATAAAAATATTTATTTTATTTTCTCTAAATGGCTGAATTGACATTAGTTTAAATGGTTGCTATAAAAATGTTTTTGTTTTTTTTTAAGCTTAAGTGAGTAAAAAACAGCTACTTGATTTTTCAGTGTGTAAATTAGTTTAATTTTCCACCGTTATTTTCAGTCTCATTTTATAAGTGTTTGAAACAGCTGTCAATCAGAACAATAATTTTCACTAAATGACTGAGCTGAGATGAGTTTAAATGTTTGCAGCATGGAGTTAAAATGATTTTCTGACAATTCATATTTCCGAGTGTAAAGTGAATCGCATTGATGCTCGTCTCGTCTTCCCTGCAGCTGGAGTGTGTGAGAGAGAGAGAGACGATGCAGCCGCTGCAGATGCTGGAGGTTCCCGGGTTCAGGCAGAAGCTGCTGGAGGCCTTGAGTCTGGGCAGACGGCAGCAGTACAGCTTCCCCCGCATGCAGAGGGAGGAGCCGCTCGCAGACGCGCATGTCCCCCGGGGCCGCAGCCCCTCCCTGCCCGGCTCCTTCTACAGAGCCGAGGATGAGAGCGAGAGCGAGCTGCTGTATCTCTCTTTCGTCACAGCCTCCTCCTCCATCCCTCCGCTCTCCTCGTCATCCTCCTCATCATCCGAGAGCGAAAGCACGTCGTCGAGGCGCTCGCGCAGACGCAAACGCAGCAGTCATGGCGTGAGAGAGCCACTCGTCATGGGAAACCAGGACGGAAAGCTGAAGCGCTCCGGTGGAGGGGAAGCAGGAGGCGCGGTGGATGAGAATGGAGCTCACGAGGGTGTAAAGAAAGGGAAGAAATCCCACGGAAAGGGGGAGGGAGGGAAGAAGAAAAACAAATCAGACAGATCCTCCGTTTTCCCTCACATACGGAAGCGCAAGAATCTGAAAGCGAAAGGGTTGCTGAGCGCCTCCAAAGAAGATGCGCTGGATGAACTTGATAGCGTTCCATCTCTCTGCAATAAGACGCCGGATCTCTCCGGAGATGAGCTCGGACAGTCTGACATGGAGACCGAGAGGCCTCGTCTGGTGGCCGTCAGCAGGCAGACCACGCTGGACGCCACCGACGGCCCCGAGGAAGAGGAGAAGATCCGCAGCTCCGGATCCGACGCGGATATGTATAGTTTCCACTCTGCCGCCGAGCAGGAAGATTTGCTGGCTGACATCCAGCAGGCCATCCGGATGAAGCAGGGAGTGATGCTCACCACCGCCGTCGAGCTGCCGTGGGAGAAGGATTGTAAACAAACCAACGGCGGGGACGCTAAAAACACTCCGACCCCCGACTCGGAGCAATTTACAGTGCTGGAAGCCTTTCCCAAACAAGAGCATGTTAGTGCGGAGCACCTCCCTGAGGAGGAGGAGGAGGAGGCGGCTGTGAATGGAGACTCAGATGCGGGCCTTTGTACCATCACAAAAGAGCCTGAGGCCCCCCTTCCTCCTCCAGCGGTTGTCAAGACAACCAGTGAGTGCAGCTTCCCGGATCTCACTGCTTCCTTTGAAAGTGCAGTGGAGGCCGTGGAAGAGGACGATTCAGCTCCGGACGCTCCCAGCACGGATACGCTCTCGGCGGGGTCAGCGGAATGTCTGAGCGCCGTGGAAGTGAGCGAACGGCGCAAGAGCAGCGTGACGTTCGTGCACCAGGAAAGCCCACTGGCCACGCGGCTGCTGAAGTCCTCGGTCAAGCCGTATCCGCCAATCAGCACGTCCTACATCAAAACCACCACGCGACAGCTGAGCTCGCCCTCCTGCTCGCCCGCGGCGTCCCCGTCTCACAGCCCGCTGTTCACGCGGCGAGGGCCCGAGGCCAGGGCCGAGAGGAGACGGGTCAAGCGGCAGCGCTCCTACAGCATCACCGACCCCATCAGCCGCTCCGCCGACTGGACCGAGGAGCTTCGGAGTCTTCCTCCGAAAACGGCCAGGTCAGATGACTATCTGGAGTACGGAGGCTCGGAGGGAACGCTCAGGAAGGGCGGCGCGGCGCTCGCTGCCACACGGAGGGCGTCTGCATCTCAGGTGTCGACATGCAGCTTTCAGGAAGTTTTCACAGGTGAGGCAGCGACACGTTTGTTAGCATTAGTTAATGCATGAACTAACAATGTTAACTAATGGCAACGAATGCAACTTTTGATTTGTAAATGTTGAGATTAATGTATGATTTATAAGTATTCATTGTAAAGTAATCTGGAACTTTGTAATTTTACAAAGTTATTTCTCACACTGTAGGAGCTTTTAAAATTAAATGAAGACTAAAAGATGATTTGAACAGGGGAAAATTGTTGCGGTTATTGATTGTTTGCACACTGAATATTCTGTTGCATCTAAATTCTTCCCATTTCTTGCATCTATACTAGAAAATATTAGGAACATTAACCCTATAAAGCTTACCGAATTATATGCAATACATTAATTATTAATGTCTCTGAAGTGTCAAATATGATACTCTTAAAAAATCACACATGCAAACTTTTTCTTCAGTTCATTTTTTATATTTTATCTATCGGTTCAATAAACTTTTATTTGTCAAGCTTTAAAGGGTTAGTTCACCCAAAAATGAAAATAATATCATTTATTACTCGCCTTCATCCCGTTCCACACCTGTAAGACCTTCATTAATCTTCGGAACACAAATTAAGATATTTTTGATGAAATCCGATGGCTCAGTGAGGCCTGAGCAATGACATTTCCTCTCTCAAGATCCATTAATGTACTAAAAACATATTTAAATCAGTTCATGTGAGTACAGTGGTTCAATATTAATATTATAAAGCGACGAGAATATTTTTGGTGTGCCAAAAAAACAAAATAGTGTTTTGAAATCGGCCATCACTAAATAAGTCATTATTTAGTTTTTTTTGGTGCACCAAAAATATTCTCGTGGCTTTATAATATTAATATTGAACCACTGTACTCACATGAACTGATTTAAATATGTTTTTAGTACATTAATGGATCTTGAGAGAGGAAATGTCATTGCTCAGGCCTAACTGAGCCATCTGATTTCATCAAAAATATCTGCGTTCTGAAGATTAACGAAGGTCTTACGGGTGTAGAACTAAATGACATTATTTTCATTTTTGGGTGAACTAACCCTTTAATGTTAGTTAAAAAAATATAACTATGGTGGTGAAGCGACACAATTGACGTCGTAGATCACATGACAGTGACAACGTCTCATTTATACTACACACATTCATATAGAACCATTTTTTAATGGTTGTGAAGTTCAAATTCAAATGTAGCACCTATTCAGAGTCTCTGTCCTGTAGGGAGGCATTATGGGACGACATTGAGAGGCTGGAGATGATGTCATGTGTCTAAGCAGTGAAAATTGTCACACACTGACACCAAGAACAGCACAGAGCAAAAATAAGCATGTGAGAGACGGATGGATCTGGCTCGTCTGTAGTTTCCACAGTCGGTGACAGAGAGAGTTCGAGAATGAAGCAGCGAGTGAAAGAGAAGCAGTTGTTTTGGCCGTCGAGTGAATATATTCTCTCTTTCAGTCAGTGTTGTGTTGGCAGAGCTCTTTGTCTTAGTGACTGATAAACAACTCTGATCTGAATGAATCGCTCTCACTGACTCTCTCTCCTGCATCTGAACTTTTATTCCCAGATCCTGTATTTCTGTCTTGTTTTCCAGCACAAATATCTAAACACTCTTAAATCAAGATGCATTTACTGGAGAAGTGAGATGGCTTCAGATATTAAGTCTTGTTTTTCTGAAATAATGAAGTGCAAATTTTTTAAGCATCAATCTTGAATATCTTCAGAATAGATGTCATGCACATGTAAACAAACATGTGAATCAGATTGCAGAGTTCAGGGTTCATATAAACAGAACATTCAGAATCAAACAGGAAAATATCAGAATCAATGATGCAAACTTCAGCAACCTTGAGACAAATTTAAATTCTGCTCCTACAGAAGACAATAGAGTCAGTTCAGTTCACTACAATACAGTGATGTCATTATTTAACATCCTCTCAGAGCAGGATATCTTCTTCAGCTCTTCCCGTCTGATCCACACACACACTAGAGCAGATGGCATCGTGCTGATCAGACCCTGAGGACTCTCGTCCATTAGTGACTTCACTCGCTCGCTCTCAGCCAATCAGATCAAGAGCTGATAGCTGTAGTTCAAAGCCCATGTTAGACTGTATTGACTGCTAAGATCCGGATTTATGGGAAACGGCGGCCGAATAAACGCTAGAGACCGTCATGTGACTCTGCGATTATCATTCTATACTCTTAAAGGTGCCTAAGAATGCTTTTTCACAAGATGTAATATAAGTCTAAGGTGTCCCCTGAATGTGTCTGTGAAGTTTCAGCTCAAAATACCCCATAGATTTTTTTTTAATTAATTTTTTTAACTGCCTATTTTGGGGCATCATTAACTATACACTGATTTTGGCAGCGCGCCGCCCCTTTAATTCGCCTGCTCCCTGCCACACAAGCACAGTGCATTTACAAAGTTCACACAGCTAATATAACCCTCAAATGGATCTTTACAAGATGTTTGTCATGCATGCTTCGAATTATGTGAGTATAGTATTTATTTTGATGTTTACATTTGATTCTGTATGAGTTTGAGGCTATGCTCTGTGGCTAACGGCTAATGCTACACTGTTGGAGAGATTTATAAAGAATTAAGTTGTTTATGAATTATACAGACTGCAAGTGTTTAATAATGAAAATAGCGACGGCTCTTGTCTCTGTGAATACAGTAAGAAACGATGGTAACTTTAACCACATTTAACAGTACATTAGCAACATGCTAACGAAACATTTAGAAAGACAATTTACAAATATCACTAAAAATATCATGATATCATGGATCATGTCAGTTATTATTGCTCCATCTGCCATTTTTCGCTGTTGTTCTTAATGGCTTACCTTGTCTGTGCACAGATCCAGACGTTAATACTGCCTTTCCTTGTCTAATGCATTGAACATGAGCTGGCATTATGCAAATATTGGGGGCGTACATATTAATGATCCCGACTGTTACGTAACAGTCTGTGTTATGTTGAGATCCACATGTTTTCCGGAAGTCTTTTAAACAAATGAGATTTATATAAGAAGGAGGAAACAATGGGGTTTGAAACTCAATGTATGTCTTTTCCATGTACTGAACTCTTGTTATTCAACTATGCCAAGGTAAATTCAAATTTTGATTCTAGGGCACCTTTAAAAATAACGTTTCCAAAAGGGGGTTTTCGCAGCGATGCCGTAGAAAAACCATTTTTGGTTCTCCAAAGAACCTTTCAGTGATCAGTTCTTAAAAGAACCATTTTTTCTTACATTTTAATAATCTGAAGAACTTTTAATGGTTCCATGGATGTTTATTAAAAATTAAAAAGAACCCGCTTGAAAGATTCAATACATAGCTGCTCTTCCTCAGTATTTTTGTGTTGCTTTCCAGTACTTAACATGCTCAAAAACTCTTGAAAATTGGCGCACATGTCAGAATCCTCGGCCATTAGATCCGCACCAAAGCTGGTACATGGGCGTGGCTGTAGGGCTCTACAGCGCCCCCTTGAACGCAATCTGATATCTTGGCTACATACTAGCACATATATGTATAAAACTCTGTACACATATAGATCTCATCGAGCCGAACAACTTCCGAACTGCAATTCGTAAGCTCCGTCCAACAGGAAGTCTGTTATTTAGGGTTGTTTGAAGATAAAAAACATGCTCTGGATTATGAATTTAGAGTTTAACCCATTCATTGCTGTGTGCTTTTGCCTGCATTAAAGGATAAGAAATATTCTCCTTTTCTATATATTTGAATAACAAAATAAAGGCATAGAGCCAGTTCATGTGTAACACACTGACAACATAGTTTTATATAATGAGATTAACCCCTTAGCACTTAGCAAATTTGCCTAAAATGCCTAAAAAAGCATACCCAAAGTGAATTGCATGCTGTTTTTGAACCATTTGGAGTATATGGAGTTAATAAAAATACCATAAAGCATCATTGTTTGTTTTGCTGTAGATTCAGCAGAAGCTTGGATCGTTTAGGTCCAGTGTTTGGATTGTTGGAATAAGAACCGGTTTTAGACGTGTTCTTGCTTCTCTTTTGTGTTCTCACACGGTCGATCGGGTTAAACGCACCGTGTCAAATCTCTCTAAACGCTTGTCAGTCGTGAGCAGGACGCCAGTGTGAGTCCGTGTCTGATTTCTGTTGCTCCTGTATTTTCTTGTGCTGAACTCCAATATCTTATATTGATATGCTAGAGACGTGTGTTGATTGATGTGTTTAATAGGCAGAACTACATCTCCCATGATGCACCTTACTGTATCTTGGCTCTCTGACACTGTTTAAATGCAGGCTCATCTTTGATCTTATTGACATGCTAATGAAGTTAATGATCTGTTGATAATCAGGCCTCAGTAAACTTGAAGTGCCGTGTGTGAGTCTCTCTGTGCTCACGCAGTCATGGCACAGATTCTGGAGGCTTGGAATAAAAAATTTAAAAAAGTAATTGTGACTTATCTCACAATTCTGACTTTATTGCAATTCCGAGTTCGTATTGGAATACGTGCATTTTGGGATATCGCATTAAAAAAACGCCAGATTGAAATGCCAAAAATTCCGTCTTTTGGATAGAAACATCTTTTGTCTTACGATTCTGACTTTATATCTTGCAATTTTGGCTTTTTTCTAAGAATTCTGAAATATATTAGATATGGAGATTTTTTTTTATTCCCTCACAATTGTAAAATATATTAAATGTAGATTTATCAATTTTCCTTGCAATTCTGACTTTATTTCCAGCAAATGCAAGTTTAAATCTCGCAATTCTGATTTTAGCCATGTTTCCATCCACCTTTTTTTTTTAATGTGCATTTTGGGATATTGCATTTAGTGATGGGAAGTTCGGATCATTTTACCGACTCAGACTTTTGAGTCTCGTTCAGCAAAATGAATGAATCTTTTTTCGAGTCATTTCGTTCATTTCAGCAAAATGTAATTAAAATGTTACGTGTTACTTCCCCAACACATCTACTACTTACACAAACGTTGATCACACTACAAACGCTCACCTCACCTCTTATCTGACAAGTCTTCAGGTTTGAGTCGTTCCTTAATCACGTGACAGACCCATACGCTATTTCTGACATTTGTCACTGTTTTTGTTACTGTTTCTTGAGGATCTGTGGTGTTATTATTTTATAAATAAATAAAACCCTGTTATAAATAAAATATTGATTAATTTATCTTTTTGACTGTCTATCTGTAAATAAACACTAGGCTATATAATAATATAATAATCCAAGCCTACAATACAAAGTATTTATAGCCTAGTTTGTTAATTTTTACTCCAATTTTGAGTTTGCTGTTATAATAATTGCTTTTCCTAGGCAGACTTGACATATTGGTCTAATATATGTATAAGAAGATTGCTCAAAAAGGACATAATGACATAAATTAAATGACATTGGTTTAGCATAGGGGTCTGTCACGTGATTAAGGAACGACTCAAAAACCCGAAAGACTAATCAATTCTCTTTCCGGCTCAGACTGCATTGACTGAAACAGGTGAACTACTACTAGCAGTACAGAACCTATAGAATATTGCGCATGCACGACTGAACGAATCACCCCCCGAGACGACTCGTTCTTCCCGAGTCACATTAAAGATTCGTTCAAAATGAACGACACATCACTAATTGCATTAATAATCGCTGAATGGAAATGCCATACATTCTGCAAATGTGTTAGTTAAATTTGCAACTTTGGATGGAAACACAGCAATTCTTGCAGCAATGTCTTGCAATTCTGACTTTATTGCAATTCCAAGTTTATTTCTCGCAATTCTGACTTTGGCCATGTTTCCATCCACCTATTTTAATGTGCATTTTGGGATAAACCCCAGATAGATCCGCCATCAATTCTAAAAATGTGTTAAATTCAGAAGTTTGTATGGAAACAGCTTTTGTCTTGCAATTCTCATATTATTTCAGTTGTTTATATTTTGCAATTTTTACTTTTTTTTTCCTCAGAATTTGGAAATATATTAGATGGTGTTTTTTCCTCACAATTGTAAAATATATTAAATGTAGATGTATCGATTTTCCTTGCAATTCTGAACTCAGCCATGTTTCCATCCACCTATTTTTGTGCATTTTGGGATATTGCATTAAAAAACGCTGGATGGAAACGCTATAAATTCTATGTGTTAATATTAAATTTGTAAGTTTGGATGGAAAATGTTTTGTCTTGCAATTCTGACTTTTATTTCATCATTCTATTAGATATAGATATAGGCCTATAGATTTTTTTTTTTTTTTTTTTTTTTTTTTTCAGAATTGTAAAATACATTAAATGTGTATATATCAATTTTCCTCGCAATTCTGACTTTATTTCCAGCAAATGCAAGTTTAAATCTCACAATTCTGACTTTTTTTTTCTCAGAATTGTTTTTTTTTTTTTTTTTTTTTTTTTTTTTCAATTTTGAGTTTATATAACTTTTTATAATTTTTTTTTTCCCCCTTCACAATTGAGTTTAGATATAAATTGCAAGGAAAAGTCAGAATTGCATAAACATTTCTCTTATTCTGTGGAGGAAACAAGCCTCCATGTCTATATGACTAAAGAAACTGCTTTCAGACCAGCACTGCTGCATCACGTCTAAATGAAAGTGAGCTGGAAGGATTAGACCGGATCTTATGCAAATATGGAATTGTGCTGTGCTTTGATGCAGGAGCTCGCAGTGATCATGTGACTCCATTGATATTTTCGGTTTAGGGAGACTGAGAGCTGAAGCTCTGCAGCAGTGACTCATTCACAAGAAACCAAGCTGAAGTCTGTGCGCGCTGCAGAAATTACTGTCACACACACTTTATTTCTCTGTAACTAATTAAAATATACTAAAATAGCTGTTCGATTCAAAGGCGAATATGTTGTTTAGGTTTTGAAATGCAGCCATTAGTTTCACATTACCCAGTCTACTTTTTTTTTTCAATGCATAAAAGGAATATGATGAAAGCTAGTTTTTGCCACGGAATAAAAAAAGCATTTTTATGTGCTTGACAACACGTTTGCAAAGAGCAAAATGACTCGTTTGTCAATGGTGATTTCTGTGTCTGCAGGCCGGACGTTGCTGGAGAAGTTTTTCCAGCAGCAGGATTCCAGCGAGCCGGAGGAGGCGGAGAAGATTTGCTCCAGGATCCTGGCCATGGGTCTCCTGCTTCCCTTCAGCGACTGTTTCAGAGAGGCGTGCGGCAGCAGCGGACAGATCGCACCCAAATTTGACGTGAGTCCAGTTAGACTTCACATTCACTGCCCCAAAAATCTCCTAATTGTGTTTTACATTCATCCAAGGTCAAAAACACTTCAATTTTCTCATAATATCCACTGCAGCATCAGCTCTTTTCTCTCAGTGTCTGAAACGGTTCAATCAAGGATTCAGTCTCTCTAAACCCCGCCTCTCCCAGAGCCTGCTCTGCTCTGATTGGCTAAGTCTGCATTAAGTTTAAATCTTTGGATTAGAGGTTTAGATCATACAAGGGCCCTATGATTTCCACGGTGCAGAAAACGTTAACGGAATCACGGAATCCAGTCATAAAAACGGAATTTAGTGTATAACACGGAATGTCACGGAATTTGTCAAATTTTTGATTAATGAATTAAAAGCAGGTCATTTCATCAGCATTTAACCGCTTCGTTTGAGAAAACTACCGTCATAAACAGAGAAACTCAAAGCTCTCGGCAACCCGTCAAAATAAAAGTTGGATTTAACTTGACAGAAACGTATTACAGTAGAATTTAGATAAATTAATTTAATAATAAATTATTAAAACTATATTTTTAAACTCAGTTTTTCTTCCATGTTTTAATTTTCACAGTAAAGCTCTGTTGTGCAGCACATTGTTTGACAAAAGTTTAATTTAATGATTTAAAAGATAAATTAAATGGTATGCGTTCATTTGATTGCCGGAAAAATTAAAATACACAACAGAATTTCTGAAAAAACAAAACATTTCATAAAAATATTTTTTAATTAATAAATATTGTCTTTAAGAATTCAATTAGACATGCTTTTTGATTATTAAAATGTAATTAAACCATTAAAATGGAATCCAGAAAACAGAAAGAATAAAACGTATATCATAGGGCCCTAAAAAAATTTTTTTTTTTTTTAATAAATTGTTGGTAAATTGGACAAGATTCATTATTTCAATTAATTAGACATGCTTTTTGATTACTGAAATTTAATTTAACCATTAAAATGGAGTCAAAAATAAATAAATAAATAAAAACGGAATTTGGGAAAAAATAAAACGGATTTCATAGGGCCCTAAGATCAAACCCAGACCAGGAATATTACCACACTGTGATGAATGGCCACATGTGCAGTTTTGTTGTCCTCTCTTACTGGCTTTGGTTGGCATCATGTGATCTGCTTCTCTGTGATTGGTTCTTACCAGGAATGGCTCTGCATCATCTTTTGGTTTCCAAGAAGGTGAAAAAGTGAGCGCCATCTGCTGGCGATCAGGAGTCTGACACTGGCTGCTGTGATGACAGATGTTGCTCTAAACCATGTGACTTTCTTTAGTGGATTTTTCTCACAGTAATGCAGTTTGATTAAAATTTGATTCGGGTTACACTGGAGCGGCGTGTTTATTTTAGGGTGTGATGCAGTTGTTTGTGAGAGAGAGTGAGTGTGTGTGTGTGATTGCGTCCAGAGAGACCAAAGTGTGTGTTCAGCACTTTTATTACTTATTTACAGCTTCTGCTCTCTGATTGGCTCATCTACAGTGTGGCGTCACTCTGTTATTCTCCTCCACTGCATCACTCTCTCTCTCTCTGTGTCTGGAGCGAGCGAGAGGCTGTTGTGTCATAAAGCAACCTGATCTCACTGCAGGATCGTCAGCGGTGCAGCTCAAGCATGATGTTTGTTGACGCGGGGCCGAGCCGCGATGGGAGCGGATGTCCCGGACGCTGCTGCGGATTTGGACCATCAGCAGACGGAGCAGGAGAGCTCGTGTTTGTTTCAGCTGAGTCATGCGTCTGAGGTTTAATATGGAAACCGAAAGCACCTGCGACTGAGAAGTGCATGCGTGTTGTTCACTGCACGTGTGCTTGTTGCCATGGCGACGAGCAGCGGCGCAGGTTGAGGATGGAGGCAGGTTCGTCCTCACCCGTCCTCTGCTCCGACGGGTCTGTTCTGGAGGTTGTCAGGGGTCATGGAGAGGACGGAGAAACACAACTGGACACGGTCCGGCTCAGACTGCCACAGTCTGTCTGTCGCAGCAGCAGCAGCGTGTTTGAACTCGTCCAGGTCCGGTTAATTATCAGTTTATAGAGACAGAAACTGGATCGTCAGCATCTGAGAGTTTGAGACCGATGTTGGTTTGTCGGTTTTCTGAACTTCTGTGTGCAGTTTGCTTCATGTGGGCTACAGTGCAGTGTTATTTTAGTAATTATTTTTTTTATAAATTAATTTATAAAAAATTAATTATTTTTTTATTTATTTTAATTTAACATTCTGAACAAGTTTTTAATTTTATAATCCTTGTTTTGGTAATTTTGTTGTGCGTTTGTCAGTTTTATTATTTTTTTTTAATGTATTTAATTTAGAATTAAAAATTAGTTTTTATTTCAGTTTTAGTTTAGTAATTTAAGTACTTCAATTTAAGCAAAGAAAATATTTGAAATGTTGCCTTGGCAACTGACTGATACTTGTACAGAAAATCTAAAAAATATTAAAAACGTATTAACTATTCAAACTAAAAATATTAAACGTTTAACAGAAATAAAATAACATTCACTTAAAAATATAGAACTTTTAGTAAACATTTATTTAAATTAACAAATGTATTTTTTATTTATTTTTTAAAATTTTAGATAATATAAATGTTATTTGGTTTTGTTGGTTATTTACTTTTTTTTTTTTTTTCTTTAAATCGAGGTCATTTAGATTTATTTTTGTTCAACTTTAACCAAAAATTATAATTTTATATATATATATATATATATATATATATATATATATATATATATATGATTTGATATATACATAAAAAATATTAAAATATTACTAAAATATATATATTATTTTAAAATTTAAAAAATAAGTTCTGTTAATGTTTAGAATCAAATTTTATATATTTATTTATTATATTTATTAATAATTAATTTTTTCAGTTAATGTTTTCAGTTTAGTTCAGTTAAAATATAAGCAGTCTAGCCTTATTAGCAATATTTTAATTTTGTTCCTTTTTTATTGATTTATTTTTATATATATATATATATATATATATATAATATATATCTTTTTTCATTAAATGTTTTAGAATCAGTATATATACATTCAAACCAAAATTTATTCAGACACCTTGAACATTTCTTTCATTAATACAGTATTCACTATAGTTTAAAAACATGCTAATAAAATATGACAGGATCTCAGAGTTAAACTGTGTCAAAAAAAAAAAATCTTAATTATGTCAGAAAACACTAAAGCAAAACATGCTCAGGTCAAAGTGTCTGAATAATTTTTGGTCACAAATGTTTATCAATTTTACTGGTAGTCCACTGTATGAAGAATTTTTTGATATAATATGTCACGGTTTACTTTATTTTGCTATCCTCACTTACATAAATGAACTACAGTGTCCTGCACCCAATTGTAAAAATATATCAAAAATATACCTGGTTTGACTGTGTGTGTATATATATATATATATATATATATATATATATATAATTTTTTTTTTTCCCCAGTTAATGTTTTAGTTGAACTCTTCTCTGGTGCTGTTCACAGTTAAAATAAAATCAGTCTAGCCCTATTTGCAATATTGATCATGTAAAATTAGAAAATGTTGACTTTACTTTTTCATTTTGCGTTCATATTTTTTGTTCCGTTGATGAAGTGATAAACCTGGCCAGAAAATAGTGATTCAGAAGGTTTATGATGTGACAGGTTTTCGCAAAACTGCATTTCCCATGATTCTCAGTCAGCACGAGTGAGCAGCAGTTCCACACCTGATCATGTTGCTCATTCTGGCCTGTCGGCGATGTTTATTCATGTGCGTTTCCAAAGATCTGAGCATCAGTCAGTGAGAATTGACAGATTTCTTCACTTCACGAGTGTCGAGCTCCTCTGATCTCACTCCGCTGAACAACCGCATCATTATTCATAGTCACATCTCATTCCTCGTGAACTCTTGAGTGTTAACATGCAGGGAAATGCCCTCCTGTTCTGCATGCATGCGTTTGTAGTTTGACTAGTAAAGGGTTAGTTCACCCAGAAATGAAAATAATGTCATTAATTACTCACCCTCATGTCATTCCACACCCGTAAGACCTTCATTCATCTTCAGAACACAAATTAAGATATTTTTGATGAAATCTGAGAGCTTTAACGCTTCAAAAAGTTCATATAATCATATATTAATATAATCTCTCTCTCTCCAGCAAGATCAGCTGTACACATGGGCGGCAGTGAGCCAGCCTCCTCCGTCACTGGAGCGCTTGGAGGGACGTTTACCTGGACACCTGAAGAGCCTGTGGCCCCTGACCAGACCAGGAGAGGAGCCCAAATACACAGAGGAAGGTATAAACACACAGAGTCTATAATCTATTGTGTGCCACCCTGCATGGGTTTATCCCTATTAAAATCATGCCATGAAGTTGTGACACGCAGGAAGTGACATCATTGGAGCAATTTCTTCAACATGACGGAAAGACGAGTTGTTAATCTCAATTTAATGTGAAAACTCTTATTTAAATGTGTAATATTTTAAATTAATAAATAAATGCATGATGAGCAGAATGTCCGTCTTTTAGATTCAGAAACAGGATTTGAGGTCATTTCACAATGTTCCAGCTAAACTAGATTATTTTTCTCACTTCTGCGCTTGCAGCGGTCGAGGAGCCGGAGGGTGAGTAACTCCGTCACGACTGTACCACTTCTGTGTGTCGTTTAACACCGTCCCATCTTACTCCTCGTCATTGGCTGGATTTTACTTCATAGAAATTAAGTCATTTTAGGTCATTTTTCCTCACTTGCTGCTGTTTGCTTACAAATGTTGCCTAGCAACAAGCTTAAATCACAGGACAGATTCATCATCCATCATCAACATCTGTCCTCATCACCAAAACCATCATATTTGCATCATTCAGATGATTATGAAGGACTCTGGGTAACAGAATTAATAACTTTCTGCATACTAAAGGAGTTTCGTCATGACAGAGTTTTGTCTGTTTTTCTGCCCATCATTTTTTAAAGCATGTGTTGTGAGTTTACTGAGATTTCTCTCACACATGCGCAACTATATATTCATATTTACAGTACTGTATATATTGAGTTTCTTATGTTTGTGTGTTTCAGAGCATCAGGCTGTCGTCTCAGACCTGAAGAAACAACAGGAAGAAGAAATCCGACAAATTCAGGTGTGTCTTTTATTCATATTTATTAATAAGTTGAAGCATCGTGACCAATGCAGAAAGTGTCTTTTCAACACTTGTGTCGGTCTGGTTTATTGATCGGCTGCGTGAGAAGCTCGTCTCATGATTAATTCATGCCGTGTTCTGCTGATGCTGATCAGTAATTTGTCTGATTGTGTTGTTTATTTCGAATGCTTCGCTGCTGGACGGATGTTTAATAGTTCCCAGAGTTTGTTTGATTTCAGAAATAGAAAATAAACATCTGTCATGAGCTCAACAGGAGTGCGCTTCAGTGTGGACGACCAGCAGAGGGCGGCATCACTGCACACTTCAGTCCATGAGATGTCCACCAGAAGATTATAGACAGCTAAAAGACTACTATATATATAATATAATATATATATCCTTAATGATATAATATAATATAATATAATATAATAAAATAAATAAATATAAAATATATATATATATGGCTTTGGATAAAAGCATATGCTTTTATACGCATCCTTAATGAGAGAGAGAGTATATATATATATATATATATATATGTACAATATATACATGTATATAGATTAGTATATTAAATAATTACTATTAATATAAATTCAATTGTTACTATATATAGTAACAATTTAATTTATATTAATTCATTTTATATATATATATATATATATATATATATATATATATAAATAAAATGAATTAATATAAATTAAATTGTTACTATATATAGTAACAATTGAATTTATATTAATTCATTTTATTTATATATATATATATATATATATATATATATATATATATATATATATATATATATAGAATTGTTACTATATACGTATATAGATTAGTATATTAATGTAATTAATTTATATATATATAAAAATAAATTGTTACTGTATATATAAGTTATATATTACACAATTAATATTAATATTTATATATAGTTATATATAGTAATATATTTTATGTAAAACAATTATATTAATATAAAATTATATGTATAATTGTTTATATAAAAATATATATACAGTTTATATGTAACAATTTATATTAATATAGTTAATATATATGAATATAAATTGAATGTGTAATATATAATAATAAAACATATATTTAATAACATTTATAATTAAATTGTTACTTATATTTAGAATTTATTTTAATATAAATAATTGTTTTGTTTGCATATATATATATATATATATATATGTGTGTGTGTATATATGTGTGTATATATATATGTGTATATATATATATGTGTGTGTGTGTGTATAT
This sequence comes from Ancherythroculter nigrocauda, assembly GCA_036281575.1. NCBI lineage: Eukaryota > Metazoa > Chordata > Actinopteri > Cypriniformes > Xenocyprididae > Ancherythroculter > Ancherythroculter nigrocauda. The sequence continues at coordinate 1,243,189 of VTFQ01000018.1, forward strand.
ATATGTGTGTGTGTGTGTGTGTGTATATATATATATATATATATATATATATATATATATATATATATATATAATATTATTTGTATACACACAGTGCTTCCCACAGGTGTGAAATATACTTGTGGTGGTAGCCGGGCGAAAAATCCTCCTATTACCCACGGCACAAAAATGGTCTACTACATGTGACAAACAAATAATGTGTGATTTTTAACAGTATTTTTTTTGATTGAAATTAATTTTAATTACATAGCATATTACATTTAATTACATACTAATATTATGCATTATTATGCATTGTAAATTATGCAAAATCACAGCATTTAAATGCTTTTCCTATGTTCTCCTTGCTGTCATATAGTGTCTCTCTCAGTGAATGGGACACAGATTTTATTAGTAAAATTTATAAAATGAATAATATGTGTCAAATAATGTTCTTAGTGTTTTCTTCCTGTGGGGGAGACTACAATAATTTACTATGATTAAATGGAAATCAAATTAAATACAATTTATTGTGTAACCAAAATACCAATAATGCCCAAAAGAAAAAGAAAAAACTTACCTTGTGACTTTTAATTATAAACAAGCCCGAAATACACCGGGACTCTTATTTTGAAATGTACATACTATTGCAGGCTGATCCTTCAGATCCTTACAATCGCCTAAAACATTTTATATAAAGGCCATAAAGTAGACATTGTAATTTTTCATCAACTTGAGTTCATTAGCAATCGCTTGGCATAAATCTGCGCTTTTCATTGATTGAGAATCACTTTGAAGCAGTCTGAAGCGCTGTTGTGCGAGCTTGTAGAACGCGCAACAGCGCCGCCTAGTGACTTTGCAAAATGCAGCGCCCGTGGGAATGTCAGCGGGAGTAAACAGTTCTGACGCACACGTAATGAGCAGGTATGAAATGACTAGTTTATCGATCGCGGATGGTTTCATTATCTTGTGCGGATATAAAAGTATAAGAGGATAAAAATAATAAAAGCAAAAATGTGTCTCCAAATATAATTGGGCGGCCGTTATTATACGTGGGCGGCCCGCCCAAGTAAAGTCTGTGTGGGAAGCACTGCTCTATATATATATATATATATATATATATATATATATATATATATATATATATATATATATATATATATATATATATATATATATATATAAAATATAGTAACAATTTAATACTTTTAAATATATCTATCTAATATAAATGTATATCATCACCTTTGCTCCAAAAGCCTCTATTTATTTTTTTTAATTATACATTTATTTGCTTTGACCTTGAGTATGTTTGTGACTGCCGTTTATCATGAAATATGCATACATGTGATATATTTATATCATTTGTTCTTCTGACCAGATATCAGTGCTGGCATCAACCACCAAGAGACGAGCAGGACGACACGCTCACTCTGTCCATTCATTCTCTGTGTTTCTCATTAAAAAACTGCTCTCTATTAGGTCCTGTGGGGTCTGTTGAGTTCCCCTTGTGCTGTGGGCATCTATGGTTGTGTTTCAAGTCTGAAGGCAGCTGCTCCTCATCAGTTCTGTCCACACTTCAGCAGGAAACACGTTTAACCGTGTGACATTTGCAGCAGTCCGAAAGTGACTTCAGTGGAAGAGAAACCCAGATTTATATCTGTTTCTGTCTGTGGCGTTTATCTGCTTCTCATCACGCCTGTCTCTCTCTCTGTCTGTCTGTAGGAGGAGTCCGTGCTGAAGACGGTGAATCTGAAGCAGGAGCACGTCTGCGTGATTGAGCAGCTGGAGCAGACCATTGAAGACCTGCGCAGTAAGATCGCTGAGCTGGAGAAACAGCAGCCCCTGCTGGAGCGGGAGATCATCACGCAGGATCAGGAGTGCGGCGGGGAGGAAGGCCTCGTCCCGGACGTCTGCCATGTGGACCTACAGACGGAAAACTCTGCTCTGCTGCCGCTGGAGGCCAAATCGGTGCAAACGTCTCCTGTGGACGAGAGCTTTAGGTTTAAAGTGCCTCCTGTGGAGGCGCAGGCGCCCGGAGGGAGTGACTCCTCGCAGGGCTCTCAGTCTCAGGCTGGTTCTCAAGCGTTTGTGTGCGTCTGCCAGCAGCAGCCGGGTGCTTCGGTTCCTCCTCCTCCTCCACCACCTCCTCCTCTCCCAGGCAGTTCATTGCCCCCTCCGCCGCCACCTCTACCAGGAATGGGTGCACCTCCTCCTCCACCTCCTCTACCAGGAGTATGTGCGCCTCCTCCTCCACCTCCTCTACCAGGAGTATGTGCGCCTCCTCCTCCACCTCCTCTACCAGGAGTATGTGCACCTCCTCCTCCACCTCCTCTACCAGGAGTATGTGCGCCTCCTCCTCCTCTACCAGGAGTATGTGCGCCTCCTCCTCCACCTCCTCTACCAGGAGTATGTGCGCCTCCTCCTCCACCACCTCTACCAGGAGTATGTGCACCTCCTCCTCCACCTCCTCTACCAGGTCTATCTGCACCACCTCCTCTCCCCAATGCAGGATCAGCACCACCTCCTCCTCCTCCACCACCTCCTCCATCTATGGCTCCTGGAGCTTGTGCGCCTCCTCTGGCCTTCGGTTTTGGCTCTTTGCCTCCTCCTCTGCCGCTCGGTCTGTACGCGTTAGGAGCGGCGCAGGAGAAACCGCCTCGCAAGCTCATCGTGGAGCCGCCGAGACCCATGAAACCGCTGTACTGGACACGAATACAGCTGCACGCCAAAAAGTACTTCTGCTTCACAATCATTTCTTCATTTTAGTACTTATATTAGTATAGTTCATGATTTGATTTTGAGTCAAGCTGATTTTGGTCAGTTTATGGATTTCACAGAAAATCACGTGGTGTATGATGGGCAAGGCTCAGATTTTATGTGGTTCTGTCCAGTCTGAGAATTTCAAATATGTTTGATATTTTGAGTTTGTTTAGTGCATGATGCCTACGATCCGAATCTGTTCCAATTATAAAAGCGGTGTAATGTATTCCAGCCTTAAAGGGATAGTTCACCCTGAAATGAAAATTAAGTCATCATTTAGTCAACCTGGTGTTGTTCTAATGCCGTACACCCTTCTTCCCGCTTGTGCTCATCCATATAATGGCAGTGAATAGCGACCAGCATCGAGCTTTAAAAAAAGACGCAAAAAAAAAAAAAAACAGCCAAGGTCAGAATTTTTGTTAAATACATTAAATTTCTTTTTTTTGCCAATTTTTTTTAATTATTTAAATATATTAAGAAATATCAAATTTATGTATTTTATTTAAATAAAAAAACATTAAAATATATGTATTTAAAAAAGTTAATAAATATTGAATCATATATTTTATTTAAATACATAAATATAAATGTTTAATCGTATTTTATTTAAATACATAAATGTGAATATTAAATCGTGTATTTAAATACATGAATATGTATTTTATTTAAATAAAAAACATTAAATATATGTATTTTATTTAAATACATTAAATATTGAATCATGTATTTTAAATAAATCCACATGTTTAATCATATATTTTATTTAAATGCATTAATAAATATTTAATTTTGTATTTTATTTAAATACATACATATGAATATTTAATCATGTATTTTATTTAAATATATTAATGTATTTTAATTAAATAAAAAACATTAAATATATGTATTTTATTTAAATACATTAATAAATATTGAATCATGTATTTTAAATAAATCCGCACGTTTAATCATATATTTATTTAAATGCATTAATAAATATTTTATTTTGTATTTTATTTAAATACATAAATATGAATATTAAATCGTGTATTTAAATACATTAATATGTATTTTATTTAAATAAAAAAATTAAATATATGTATTTTATTTAAATAAATACATTAATAAATATTGAATCATGTATTTTAAATAAATCTGCACGTGTTTAATCATATATTTTATTTAAATGCATTAATAAATATTTAATTACATACATATGAATATTTAATCATGTATTTTATTTAAATATATTAATGTATTTTAATTAAATAAATATATGTATTTTATTTAAATAAATACATTAATAAATATTTAATTTTATATTTTATTTAAATACATAAATATGAATATTAAATCGTGTATTTAAATATATTAATATGTATTTTAATTAAATAAACATTAAATATATGTATTTTATTTAAATAATTACATTAATAAATATTGAATCATGTATTTTAAATCCGCACGTTAATCATATATTTTATTTAAATGCATTAATAAATATTTAATTTTGTATTTTATTTAAATACATACATATGAATATTTAATCGTGTATTTTATTTAAATATATTATGTATTTTAATTAAATAAAAAACATTAAATATATGTATTTTATTTAAATACATTAATATATTTAATCATGTACTTTATTTAAATTATTTATGTAATAGCGTATTATATTTAAATACATTAATAAATATTTAATTGTGTATTTTAATTACATAAATATAAATAATTAAATATGTATTTTATTTAAATTTGTTAATATTTAATCCTGTACTTTATTTAAATAAATACTTATATTTATGTAATAGTGAATTATATTTAAATACATTAATAAATATTTTATTTTTTTATGATGAAACGAGAGACGTGAAACAACACAGCAGTGGAAATGATCAGTTTTACATTTAAAGTCATCATATACAGAATGACACCACTGATCAATCAAGAGAGATAAATTAAAAGCAGTTATAATTATTGACTTTGATTCATGTTCATCAGTGTTTTTCATTCCTCCGCAGGGACTCAAATTCTCTCGTATGGGAGGCGATCGAAGAGCCATCCGTGGATTTTGACGAGTTTGTCGAACTTTTCTCCAAAACGGCAGTCAAGGAGAAGAAGAAACCTCTTTCGGACACAATCAGCAGGTCGAAGACCAAGCAGGTGAGCGGAGATGAATCTGTTCGGCAGGCGTCGCTCGGGCTGGCGGGGCCGCGGGTCATCCGGTGTTATGTCTGCGGCTCAGGATCAAGCTTAAATACAGTTTTATTGCGCTTGAACGCAGGGAAACTATTTCCATGACTTAGTTCTGACGTTTGTGTACAGATCCCGGCTCCTCTGCCGACAGCTGTGAGTAAATGCCCGAGCGCTTGGCACCGGCGCGCACCGGTGGAGAATTCCAGCTCCCAGTTCTTGGGAGGGAATTTGCTGATTGGAAATATGACCGAAAGATCCCGTAAAAAGCGTGTTGCAGCTCATAAATATCTCTGGTTTTATCAGATCTGTGTGCTTTTCACACTCTGTCTGTTTCTATAACGGCTCCACAACTATGCGAAATTCTGTTAAAACGGATCAACAGAAACATACTTCAACTTTTGTTTTGTCAAGTAAGCTTTATTTCTACAGCGCTTCAAACAGTACAGATAATAAAACCCATTTACTGTAGCCCCACGCCTACTTTTAAACCTAGATGATCATTGCTGCATTTCTAAAACTGATCATCTAAACAAACCATTTGAATATTCTGTATTTATTATGTGAAAATCAGTCATGCATATCTGAATTGAGCTCATTTCATAATTGATGAACTTTACAGTGTTATTGAAGTCTTTCTATCAGAAAGTGAATGATGCTGATTTGAGATGGAAATGACATTCATGTCTGTCCTGTGGGTCGTCGGTAGAAATAAACTGGTGTGAGTGTGAAAGGACCTGATTTTCAGGCTCTCGGCGACTGTGCAAACTCCTCAGATCTTCAGTTTGTATCTGTGTCGTCTTGTTCCCGCCTCCGGCTCGTGTTTTCACCCGGTTAATGCTCATCCTTGACCCGTCGTTCTTTCACCTGTGGGTTTCGGCTCTGCTCCGGATCAGACGCAAGGCTGGATCAGATCGGACCGACGCTGCAGGCCTACAAACCAAACGCATTACTGTCCCAAAGACAAGACGGTGAAATCAAAAAAGTGCTGTACACATGGATCTAGACAAATAAAACGATAATATAACGACTCTAATTTTTCATCTTTAACGCGTTGAATGTGCATTTTATTTATTAGATTATTATTTTAATATATTTAGATTTCAGCCCAAAATAAAAAGGGTTTTTTCATTTATTGTATTATAGTATATTTAAATGAATACATAAATGTATTTAATTATATTATTTAAACCATTAAGAAATGCTTATGTATTTTATTTAAATAAAAAACATTAAATATGTATTTTAAATAAATAAATAAATATAGATATTTAATCATGCATTTTATTTAAATACATAAATATAAATATTTTATTATATATTTTATTTAAATGCATTAGGAAATGTAATTTAAGTATTTTATTTAAATAAAAACCAATAAATATAGAATCAGATTTTATTTAAATAAATGCATAAATATAAATATTTCATCATATATTTTATTTTAATACATAAATATAAATATTTAATCACAAATTTTATTTAAATACATAAAAATTAAAAATTATATATCATTTAAATACGTTAAGAAATATTATTAAATGCATAAATATAAATGTTTAATCATATATTTTAAATACATAAATATAAATATTGAATCATGCATTCTATTTAAATAAATGCATGAATATAAATGTTTAATCATATATTGTATTTAAATACATAAACATAAATATTTAATCATGGATTTCATTTAAATATATAAATATAAATATTTCATTATATATTTTATTTAAATACATTACATTAAGAAATATAATAATGTGTTTTTTAAATACATAATAATTTTAAAAATACTAACAATGCAAAAAACTCTTACTGTTTTAAATAAAACTTAAAAAAAAGTTCATTGTCAAATTTTAAAATGCATATAATAGAAATAAAATAAACAATATAATTACATGTATTTGTGTTATTGTATTTAAATATTTAAATAAAAAACAATTAAATATTTAATTTATTTAAATAAAATGCATGATTAAATATTTACTCATGCATTTAAATAAAATATGATTAAACATTGATATGTATTTAAATAAAATCCATGATTCAGTATTAATGTATTTGAATAAAATACATGTTTTTTATTTTAAAAAAAACCCATATTTCTTAATGTAATGTATTTAAATAAAATATATAATGAAATATTTATATTTATATATTTAAATGGGAGAAATTAAAACTTAAATTAAAAAATTAAAACTTCCACAATGCAAAAAGTGAATTTCAGAGTGAATTATGATCTGCACATGGGACGTATTATTCATCAGATTCACTTTCTCAGTAGTTTGCTGTACGAGCGTGTTTGTCTCCAGTCCTGTTGATCTTTAAACATGTTTTTCATATGTGATCCCCCCCCCCATGTGTCTCAGATCACATGACATTCAAACCACATGTCTTTTACACTCGCCTGTGAACAGACCCGAGGTTAACCACACTAATGCTCTTCCCGCTCAATATTTGCATATTTACAACTCATCCATTAACATAACATGAGTTAGGCCTGTTTACGCAGAAAGATGCCCGTCCGTCAGCGTTTCGAGGGCCGAGCGGATGTGGCAGCAGTGTGTTTTGTGGTGTACGGCTTTAGAAGGGTTTCTGGGATAGAATGTTTGAGCCGCGCCGTATTCTGAGGTGTTTGGCGTCTGTGGCTTTTTTGTTCCGAGGGACGCGGAAACACTTTGTCTGGACGCTGACGGAGACGCGTTTTATACGACTGTAGCCATGTCTCATTTATTCAACAGACTCGCTCTTGCTTTTCACTCAGAGCACCACAAGCTTAATGGGAAAATTTGGGATTTTTTTTATTTAACCTGTTAACCGTCACTCCCTTTTTAAACGTAGACATGAAAATGTACTATCCGAACTTAAATGGATGTAGTTCATGAATGAATTATTCAGTTCAAAAAATTAAATGTACTAAACATCGTTATACAAATTATATACTTTACAAAATAATAAAATAATTTGGACTCTAGAATTGATACAAAATCAAAGTTATATGTCTAACCAAGTTATGTTCCAAATTTGAAGTTGATATCACAAAAATTGAGATTTTGTTTAGGTGCTTTACCAAAAACAACCACCGGGTGACATCCACACTCCATTTGATGCATTTCCCGTCACAAATTAATACATTTCTGTCACAAAACAGTGGCTACATGTGGAACCTTAAGCTTTAGAAAAAGATTTGATTATAAAATAGTCCAGTAAATTTTGTACAGTTTGAAACATAAATCCACCCACTAGTGGGAGGAGCCTGCTAAGTAATGGATAATCCACGGCTAGCTGTGCATTAGATTATTTTAATGCACAACATGGATGCAAAGCACCGGCTGACACGAAGCGGAGTGCATTCAGATCGTTTAATGCACAGCTAGCCATGGAATCGATTAGTCTAGTCTGTTTTCAGCTGATGAATGAGCAGAATATGAAGCTCCTCCCATCCAATAAATCACAATAATCTTTGTTACTTTTGATATGAAGCAAAGTCTCAGATTTCAAATGACGTCCATCTTATTATGAGATTCAAAAAATAAATTCAGTTTTGGCGCTGTTTAATGTGGCGTGACGGATTGCTTTAGCGCCTCAGTTAAAGAGAAGCATGTGATCATCCTCTCCTCCGCTTTAATACCAGTTACAGCGAAATAAACATGAACATCTGAAGGTATGTTAAAATATACAGTACAACTTACTGAAATCCGTATCATGTCTTGTGTAATCGCTCAATCAGTGTTTCAACCTCGGAAAGACTCAATAAAACAGCTTCAATGTCACGTGACGTCACATTTACCTCAGAAAAACATATTCAGTGACCATAAACTCATTAGTCAGCTAGAAAAGTGAACTCTAGAAAACATTCTGATAAATATAGCTATGCACCGTTACATATTCATTATAATGTTCTTCAATATTTAATGCATGTTTGAATAAATCAGCCGCCATTTAAATGTTTATATTAAAAAAAAAAAAAAACGAATTGGAGTAGAAATATGATTATGTAATTCTAAACTTCATTTATAATAAAAACATCAAGTGTAATTTAAGTGTTTGTATATAAATAAGTTAATTTAACCTTCAGTATTATTACAGTAGCACCAGCTGACTCTCATGTGTAGTTTACAGCATTAGTTGAGAGATTTTTCCTCTAGAAACTTTGCCATGTGCTGAAACTGAAATACTACATCCAAAATAATCGAATCAAAATCGTAATCGAATCGAATGCATGTGAATAGTAATCGAATCGAATCGTGAAAATTGTGTCAATACCCAGCCCTAGTTAACGTATTAAAATTCACATTTATGAACCATTTAGCCTTCCATATGCTGATAGAAGCCTGCTTTCAAACACTCCTGTGTGTATCTGTGTAAAGGCTCTGTGAAGAGCGTCATTGATGTCTATTTACAACATTGATCATTGTAGCCAATCACAGACATATCTGATGAGCGTGTGAACACAGTGGCCAATCAGAGGTGTTTACAAATCCGCTCAAAGCGTAAAATTTAAAAAATTTCAGTACCGCCTTGGTATCGAAGTCTGTACTTTTGACAACACTAATCCTGTTTACACCATGGTCTTTGCCAGCATTGACAATTTAAAGCTGTTTTTGATTTTTGCAGCGCAATATTTGACCTGAAGGGTAAAAAAGACCATTATTTTCGTCAGTTACGAAAATAATGACCAGCATTCTGGAGTGTATCAATGAAAACAGCGCATTAATATAGAACGGTCATTAAACTGATAGTTTTATTGCACACCTTCCAGCCAATCAGAATCAAGGTTTTTATTTATTTATTGTATTATAGTATATTTAAATGAATACGTTTAATTATATATTATTTAAATCATATTAAGAAATGTTTATGTATTTAAATAAAAAAATGTATTTTAATTAAATACATAAATTTAAATATTTAATCATGTATATTATTTAAATACATAAAAATAAATATTTAATTATATATTTAAATATATTAAGAATTTTTAATATTTATGTATCTTATTGAAAATAAAAATCAATAAATATAGAAACAAATTTTATTTAAATAAATACATATATATAAATGTTTAATCATATATTTAAATACATAAAAATATTGAAACGTGTTTTATTTAAATACATAAAAATATTTAATTATATATTTATTTAAATACATTATGAAATTTTATATATGTATTTTATTTAAATAAAAGCCAATAAATATCGAATCAAAGATTTTATTTAAATAAATGCATAAATATACATGTTTAATCATATATTTTAAATGCATAAATATAAATATTAAATCATGGACTTTAAATAATAAATAATTATTTCATTATATATTTTATTTAAATACTTTACATTAAGAAATAATGTATTTTTTTTAAAATAAAAATAAAATGTATTTTATTCAAATAAATTAATAAATATTTAAGTGTATTTTATTTAAATAAATTAAATAAACACATTTTATTTAAATACATAAATATAAATGTTTATTTTAATTAAATACATAAATATTGAAACGTATTTTATTTAAATACATAAAAATAAATATTTAATTTTATATATATTTAAATTAAGAAATTTTATATATATATGCATTTTATTTAAATAAAAGCCAATAAACATCGAATCATAGATTTTATTTAAATAAATGCATAAATACACGTTTAATCATATATTTTAAATACATAAATATAAATATTAAATCATGCATTCTATTTAAATAAATGCATAAATATAAGTTTAATCATATATTTTAAATACATAAATATAGATATTGAATCATGCATTCTATTTAAATAAATGCATAAATATAAATGTTTAATCATATATTTTATTAAAATACATAAATATAAATATTTAATCATGGACTTAATTATATTTATATATTTAAATAATTTCATTATATATTTAAATAAATACAAATATTTAATCATGGATTTTATTTCAATATATAAATATTTCATTATATATTTTATTTAAATACATTACATTAAGAAATAATGTATTTTTTAAATAAAAATAAAATGTGTTTTATTCAAATAAATTAATAAATATTTAATTGTATTTTATTTAAATAAATTCAATAATACAAATACATGTAATTATATTTTGTTTCAGAATCAAGAATCAATCAGAATCAAGTATTCAGACAGATCATAAGGTTTTAAAGCACCGTTTCCATGTTAACCCAATGATTTGATTGTAAAATATTGCAGAATTTTGTAACATGACTCCGCCCACTAAAAGTATTTCCATTTCCATGCTGTAACGGTGTCTAGTTTCACAGGGTGAATTTCAGTGTTTAACCTTTGAAATGATGCCTAATGTATGATGATTACTAAAATATGTGATGGCAATAAAGCGCACCAAGCGTCCCGCTGACAGTGAACCGGTTAAAGGTTTTGTGTGTGAAATGGTAATTCTGAAGCCCTGTATTCTCCGATGATGTTTGACGGATCTGGAGGTAATTTGTCTCGCCGAAGGGCCGTTTGACCTGAAAAACATCAGCGTCTCCTGTTTAATGCAGAAGAACTGGCCTTTTTGTTGGCTCTCATGTTTTAAACATGATCTCAGAGGGAAATAATTGGAGACTCGTTTCCGTAACTGTCAAGAGTTGCCCGGCAACATTTTCTTTTGATAAAGTAACGTGTTTTGTTTGGTATAATTGCCTGCAGTTGATAATTGTTGCGTTTTGCCCTGTAATGCCGTTGGTGACCTATTCAGACTTTTTTTTCTTTGCATTTTTTGCTTAAGAAAAGGTTTGAAGGTTGATTAGAACCATGGAGAGAGAGCGTGTGGACCGGGTTCTGCTTCTGTCTAGTTTGTTTGTGTTTTTGGCAGCGACAGAACGAAATCAACTACAGGAAAAAAAGCCATCAGGCGTCTTTTAAAGCTCAATTGTTTGCCTGAGTTTTTGGTCTAATTAAATAAAACATTTATCATGTAGTTGCAGCTTGGTCTGGAGATTTCTGCTTCTGCCCGTTTGGTTTCTTTTCGTAGGAATCTCTCTCATCTACTTCCTGTTGAGCAGCTGACGCTGTGTTCTTCACATTCAATTGTAGTTTGGGGTCCAGATCAGTTTGTGTGAGGTGTATTGTGGTCTGGTTCCTCTCTGACGTCAAGCAGACGCCCGTGATCGATCTGAAGTCAGTCAGACAGTTGTCATGTTCCTGTCTGACGCGTTTATGATCACGTGTTCGTGTTTGCATGCGCAGACGGACCTCATTGTCCTCATGATTGATAAAGATCAGCGCCGAATGAATTGGGTTTTGTTCTTCAGGTTGAAGTCGAGCCGAGACCACTTTTCTTTTAAAATTAGGACATAATGACCAAATAGATGCAATTATGGACATAAAGACGCTGAGTCAATGTTCTGACGATCACCTGAGATTAAATTATGTTTATATATTTCAGTAAATATGAGTGTCACAGCTTTGCAGTATTTGGTTATTTGGAAGCAATGAAGGGTGTTTTCCGATCTGTAGATTGTTTGCTTTGTTCCAAAACGGGGACTTAATTTGTCAATGTTGCATTTTCTTCTTGGTTCGGTTCGCTTTCACAAGGCAACTTTTCGAAGTGTAACAATGCGTTTATGCAAGTCACACGTGAGTAAAGCTGTCCTCTTATTGGTCAGGGTTTCCTCTGCATCATCCATCAAGATGGATTGACAAGTTTGTTCTACGATTATCTGTAAAGCCACAATAATTTATCTTGTGGTAACTGATAAGTGATTATATATAATATATATATATATATATATATATATATATATATAATCACTAAACAAAAAAAAGATCAGAATTAAAAGTCAGAATTGGTAGAAATAAAGTCAGAATTGCGAGATATATAAAGTCAGAATTGCGAGATATAAAGTCAGAATTGCGAGATATAAAAAGTCAGAATTGCGTGATATAAAGTCAGAATTGTGAGATATAAAGTCAGAATTGCGAGAGATATAAAGTCAGAATTGCGAGAGATATAAAGTCAGAATTGCGAGAGATATAAAGTCAGAATTGCGAGAGATATAAAGTCAGAATTGCGTGATATAAAGTCAGAATTGCGTGATATAAAGTCAGAATTGCAAGATATAAAGTCAGAATTGCAAGATAAAAAGTCAGAATTGCAAGATATATAAAGTCAGAATTGCGAGATATAAAGTCAGAATTGCGAGATATAAAAAGTCAGAATTGCGAGATATAAAAAGTCAGAATTGCGAGATATAAAGTCAGAATTGCGAGATAAAAAGTCAGAATTGCGAGATATAAAGTCAGAATTGCGAGATATAAAAAGTCAGAATTGCGAGATAAAAAGTCAGAATTGCGAGATAAAAAGTCAGAATTGCGAGATAAAAAGTCAGAATTGCGAGATATAAAGTCAGAATTGCGAGATATAAAAAGTCAGAATTGCGAGATATAAAGTCAGAATTGCGAGATATAAAGTCAGAATTGCGAGATATAAAGTCAGAATTGCGAGATATAAAAAGTCAGAATTGCGAGATATAAAAAGTCAGAATTGCGAGATATAAAAAGTCAGAATTGCGAGATATAAAGTCAGAATTGCGAGATATAAAAAGTCAGAATTGCGTGATATAAAGTCAGAATTGCGAGATATAAAGTCAGAATTGTGAGATGTAAAGTCAGAATTGCGAGATATAAAAAGTCAGAATTGCGAGATATAAAGTCAGAATTGCGAGATATAAAAAGTCAGAATTGCGAGATATAAAGTCAGAATTGCGAGATATAAAAAGTCAGAATTGCGTGATATAAAGTCAGAATTGCGAGATAAAAAGTCAGAATTGCGAGATAAAAAGTCAGAATTGCAAGATATAAAAAGTCAGAATTGCGAGATATAAAGTCAGAATTGCGAGATATAAAGTCAGAATTGCGAGATATAAAGTCAGAATTGGTAGAAATAAAGTCAGAATTGCGAGAGCAAGTCGCAAAAAAGTACCTCCTTATTTATTTTTTTAAGTGGTGGAAACAAGCTTCCAGATATATCTAAAAAAAAAAAAAAAGTAGAATTTACTTTGAAACAATTTTCACTGAGAAATTGCTAGTTCACAAATAATTACAAAGAAACTGAAGTGGCAAGACTGAAATACTATTTTCTTGTAAAAGGTTTTACAACAATGTTTTACAATTATTTTTTTTTTTTTTTTTTTTTTACAAAAAAAATGTATAATTTCTTTGCATCTTTTGGGAAACCATCTTCAAGTGAGTTCAATTACTCTTAACTTTGATAGTTTTTACTCAGAAATTCCTAGTAAATTTCACAAATAATAATTCATTTAATGAAAAAGCATGCCATTTTGAAGTAGAAAGACTTTAAAATCTTTGTTTACAACTTTGAGAAAACGTTTTTACAGCGAATGAACGTCTAACAGCATCTTTTATCTGTTCAGGAAACCCTCTTCAAGTGGGAGACTCTTAAATCAACTTGAGACTCTTAAATAGGAGACTCTTAAATAAACTTGATTAAATAATTTGTATGCTTTAAATGATGTGCAAAAGCACTTGAGGCACTTGAGGTTATGTTATATTATATCTGTGTACATCTATCAGTGTCATTTATACAGTGTTCAAGCGTAAGTGCTTCATTTATATGCTTATTATATGCATAATGATTTTTTTTAACTCGGTAAGGCACTTGAGGCTGTTATTGTGTATTAAACACAATATTTTCCATGCATTGCATCTTTTATACATGTTCACTGGTCACATGATGTGATGTGCTTGAAATCTTTTTGGTTATTTGAATAAATGCAGGTGGTGAAGCTGCTAAACACCAAGCGCTCGCAGGCGGTGGGGATTCTGATGTCCAGTTTACATCTCGACATGAAGGACATTCAGCACGGTGAGCTGAATTTATTCTCCTAATGCATTTCTTTCTGCCTTTTCATATTTTTGTGTGATTTAAAATGAACATTAACATAAACAAGGCCGTTTTGAGATCCATTAGTAAATCTGATTTCAAACCGACCCTCAGTTCTACTCTTAAACGGGTCGTCACGTGACACTGCGTCGGACGGATCATTTGCGGTCATCAGCGGGTCGAGGTGGAGGTTTTGTTCTGGCATGCGTGTTTCCTGTTTTCTTCTCGCTCTTTCATTTGAATGCTCGTCCGGGCATTGACGTGTTCTTGGAGTCACGGAGCGTCTGGCATTCTCTGGGTGGCAGCGAGTGTTTCCTGATGCTCTGATAGCCTGCAGGTCACGGGCGGCTCTGGGCAGAAACGCCATCAGATCCATAACATATCAGATGGACCCTGAACGTGAACCTCCTCTGAACAAACTCATGATGTTTTGATAAATCAATCATCCACGCTGCAGGACGACACACAACAATTACTGATATTTCCATATAATGACTTATGAATGATTTATACACATTTCCGGCACAGTTAAACGAGATGTTTGAGAGGAATTCAGGTGCTCGTGAAGCTTTCATCATCCTTGTCTACTCGAGTCGAACACAGACGTGTGACATCATCATGCACATGACAGGTGTTCGTCACACAAGCTCTTACATGAGCTTTACCATACAGTCAGAGCTGATAAAGTCACATGGACATATTTCACTTCAGTTTCACAAGTTTGTTCAACAGACAATCAATCGCACACTCATATTTGCCTTCTTTGGACGGTCACGGAAACTGTGCATTTTAGTAAATACAGCATTTTTAGGGGAAAAATGTCAAATGCTGATGGAAAACGTGACAATTTTTAAATGGAGACCATTTCATTCTTACCTTTTAGAGTCTGAAATGTCCATTCAGTATAAACTTGATAATACAGTCGGCAATACAAGGATGCGCAATATGTAGCGCTATATAAACAAGTTGCGTGCTTCGTTCAATGACACTTAATCACACTCAACCAATCAAAGACACCGCAAATATGCAAATAAGAACATTAAGCTAGGGTTTAGGAATGTACAATGTGAAAAGTCAGCTTATGAATACCCATGATTAATTGTTGACCCCAGATAAATTATGAGCCGTTTGAAACATGACGCAAGATAACCCAGGATTTAGAATGACCCAGGGTTAACTATTGTGTGAAAAGCTTTACTGAGACTTTTTTTTTTTCCCCCCCTTTTTAAATGCATCAACAAAAGTTATCTCTGGAGTGATTATTTGCTTATTTATTTACTTGTTTTATTATGTATTTACTTACTTGCTTTCTTATTTGTTTACTTATTTGCTTGCTTATTTACATATTTTCTTATTTGCTTTCTCATTTACTTATTTACTTGCGTATTACATATTTACTTATTTGCTTATGTATTTGCTCATTTGCTTGCTTTGCTTATTTATTTTCTTATTTGCTTATGTATTTGCTTATTTACTTAAAGGTGCAATATGTAAGAATTTTGCAGTAAAATATCCAAAAACCACTAGGTCAGTGTTATATATTTTGTTCACTTGAGTACTTACAATATCCCAAATATTTGCAACTATTTGTAAATCGTGAGAAAATTGCAATTTTAACCAAGGCTCCGGGACGTGTGAGGAGTCGCCTGTCATGGCGTCATACCCGCGTTACCCTCGGTTTCCGGTTTTATTTTGTAGAAACCATGGAAACACCAAAGACGCTTTAATATTTACATGTTTTAATAGATGAGAGAACAACTGTTTTGATATATTTATAGACAGAAAACTAATTATTGTTATATAGCTCAACACGTTTAGTCTTATTGTTTAAATCTAATTTTCTTTTTTTTTTTTTTTTTTTTTTTTTGCGAGTACCATGCTTTACCATGCCTCAGAGAAAAACACTATTTTGTGAAGTAGCTAACATAGCATAATCAGATGCAGCTTTATTTTTAATAACAGTAATACAGCATTTTTTCCATCATACAATACGTTTTAAAATTAATTGCATGCCATTTATCAACACAATCATCCAGCATTTAATCTGATATTGTAAAATCGATCTATCTTACTGCAGTGTGTAACAGTGTCTCACAGCAGCCGCCGAGCGAACGCACAGAGTAACGTTATAACATCATTTTCAACACTCAAATGTATCTAATATGATAAACAGAGCTGTGTTTCCTCATGCTCATGACCTGAAAAGCGGTAGCGGCGCCGGCGACTGTGTCATAATAAAAGTCCCGCTGCTCGTGAGGCGTGTGTTGATCAATCGCTCCAGCTCCTCGTTCAGCTCCACAACACTCGCTCCTGCTCTGCTTCATACTACAGTAACGTTAATAATCGCATCCATGAACATGATTTCTTCCCGAGTCCTATCCGGATTATTTTCCACCGTCCGTTGAGGTGGAGACCACATGTCCCAAGATTCCACGCTCAAACTTGCCGTCATCAAGCTACGCCTTTGTTTTGAATAGGCCTCTAGCGACCTCTAGCGGACAGAAAATATTACATATTGCACCTTTAATTTATGTGGAATCTTTAAATTATTGGTTTATACAATGTTGTATTAATTTTTTCTACAACAATGAAATTTGTCTGATAATTATTTAATATTTAACTATTTTTTTTATACCTTATTTTTTACATTTATAATCAACTTTTTAAATGGAAAAGGAATCAGTTTCATATGAGGCAGTTATTGAACTTGAGTTATTTAGGTTCATGTAACATGGACAAATACTGCATTAGTGAGTTTGTGTTTTTTATTTTTAGATATGATGATGATGATTCCTGTCTAATGTTTGTCTGTTTTTGTGTCTCCAGCCATCCTGAATCTGGATAACTCAGTGGTTGATCTGGAGACGTTACAGGCCCTCTATGAGAACGTAAGCAGAAAACGTCTTAGAAGTTGACTCTGATGACTGTTTGCAAATTTATATTTGAGTAATGTTTGCTGGTAAATTTATTCCCCTTTTCATCAGTTTTCTTTAACCCTTTGTAATAAGAGACCTTAAAAGTCTCTCTCTCTAGAATTTATGCACATCTTGGTGTTTCAATCCAGCATTGTTATGCAATATCCCAAAAATTTGCTTTAAAATTGGTGGATGGAAACAAAGCTGATGCTTTTCTACATTCTAATGTTTTTCGTTGTTGGAGTTTGTGTTGAATGTGCATCTGCAGTGATCATGTGACTCAAACACATCATGCAAGAATCTAATATCAGAAGTGTGAAGAAATGTTCCCCAGAACAATACGATGTCAAACATTTCTGAACTCAAACACTGTCTGAAAATCTTCACTTGCACAATCCTGAAATATAATAACGTTTAAACAAATTTAGAAACCACATTGTACCCTAGAAGCACGTGTGGAGAAAATCGTCCCATTTGAACAAAGCTTTCGGACACATGCTTTGATGGAAATAGCCAAAATGCAGCTTTTGTTTTGGTATGAGAGCTGCTTTTGCATAAATATAATTTGGCATCACGTGCCAAACTCGTGCACTTCTTTGAACTGTGGTGAGATTCGATCCTGATAGTCTTCAGATTGATCATCTGAGAGTCCGTCTGTCTGTTGAAGAGGAAACATTAAGATGTTTTTGTCTGGCTTGCTCCGTAATTATGAAATCCAGACCCGTTCGAAGGGCAAAAAAAGAAAAACATACAGAGTCTTTTGCAGTCAGACTCCAGTAATGCACCTAATGATCGCGCTAATGTGTTTTTTTCCCTCGTTTTATGAGTGCGAGTTTCCAGTCTGGCACGTATACAGATGTCAGTCCCGTATAAATATCAAGCCGCTGATCTTCTAGCAGCGGCCGCTCGCTGTCGTATCTGTATATTGTCTTTTGATATCTGCCTTTGAGTTTGCGTTTGAAGGCGCTCGCGGCCGAGCCTTTGTGAAAGCTGCTTCATATTAAAAGTATTTACACTTAAAACGCAGTAAATGGGATGCAGAGCGCAGGCCGTGGAGGCAGCGCTCGTCTAATCACCGCGTTTGAAGTGCCGTGTGTATATGTGCGGCTGTGATAGATCTCGTGATGATGCTTAATGGAGCCGAGAACTTTTCCAGAGTTTATATTCACGCCTGGGCCGTACACAAGTCGCTCTCCTGAACCAAAGTGTTTGTCTTAGCCTCATTTTTTCAGTGTGTCTCTCTTGTGTCTGAGAGGGAGAGAGAGCAGTTTTCTCTCTTTGATCACCTTCCTGATGGCCCTAAACCGCTCGGCTGTGTGCGTTTCTGTGCCGTTTGATGTCGGCTGGTTTGTTTATGAAGGTATTTATTCTGCAGCTCTGCTCGGAGGGAAACTCTGCCGTCTGCGTGGCTGATTCTCTTACACACCTAGTGAACGGCGATGAGACTGGAAAACTTGCATTTTAAAGATGTGCTGCATTCAGAGCACTTCATATGTTTTTATTTTTACCCATATTGAGCATTATTTTGACACTTGATTGGTCCGAATGGTGTCTGATTGGATATGCATGTGCGTGATGATGCAGATGCCATCTGATTGGATATGCAAATGCATTAACGGGTGTAATGGTACATGTAATTGTCTCGAACCATCACGGTTCGGTGCATACAGTCAGACGACGAATACAGTCAGTCAAAGGCGATCCACACTCCAATCCAGAAGGGGGCGCTTGCAGTAAAGCTGCAATTCCCTCCTAATCTCTTCGCTTTAAAATATAGCATTCTGTGCTGAATTTAAATGGGTCCGACATGTTTTCTGGTCTGTGCCGGTTTGCATGACACTAACGTGAAACCAGACTTCATTCGCCCCGATGGAAAGCATATTTACACTGTCTGAATTCCTTATATAGTGAACTATGAGCTATTCACCATGTAGAAAATAGTAAATTTGTGAAGTGACAGATTTTATAATGTGGGGGTTGGGATGCTTTAAATTCTAGAGAGCATTTGATTGGACAGAAAATCTGATGAGTAGCTAAAGGTGATCAAAATCATTGATCCATATTGGCGGAAGTGAGAGACTGATTTGAATGCTTATATCTTCTAAATGCCAATTTTGTCATTGTTTTGGAAAACACTAGCTTATATAGCTTAATAGCAGTAAGGCTAACATTCATACTTAAAGCCAAAAAACTTGATTAGATTTCATGGGGACTTTAAAAACCGAGGTACGTACCGACCCATCATTTTTGTGTACCATTACACCTCTATTATGCGTGATGTTATATGCCGTCTGACTGGATATGCATATGCGTGATGATGCAAATGGCATCTAATTGGATATCTATATGCGTGATGTAAATGCCATCTAATTGGATATTCATATGCATGATGCAAATGCCGTCTGATTGGCTATGCGTGATGTAAATGCCATCTAATTGGATATGCATATTCATAATGATGCAAATGCCGTCTGATTGGCTATGCGTGATGTAAATGCCATCTAATTGGATATGCATATTCATAATGATGCAAATGCCGTCTGATTGGCTATGCGTGATATAAATGCCATCTAATTGGATATGCATATTCATAATGATGCAAATGCCGTCTGATTGGATATGCATATTCATACTGATGCAAATGCCATCTGATTGCCCTCTGATTTGATATGCATATTCATAATGATGCAAATGCAGTCTGATTGGATATTCATATGTGTGATGCAAATGCCGTTTGATTTGCCATCTAAGTGTTTATGCATATTCGTACTGATGCAGATGCCGTCTGATTGGACATGCAAATGTAATGCAAATACCATATAATTGGATATGCATATGCGTGATACAAATGCCCTCTGATTGGCTATGCGTGATGTAAATGCCATCTAATTGGATATGCATATTCGTACTGATGCAAATGCCGTCTGATTGGACATGCAAATGTGATGCAAATACCATATAATTGGATATGCATATGCGTGATGCAAATGCTCTCTGATTGGCTATGCGTGATACAAATGCCATCTAATTGGATATGCATATTCGTACTGATGCAAATGCCCTCTGATTGGCTATGCGTGATGTAAATGCCATCTAATTGGATATGCATATTCGTACTGATGCAAATGCCGTCTGATTGGACATGCAAATGTGATGCAAATACCATATAATTGGATATGCATGATGCAAATGCTCTCTGATTGGTTATGCGTGATACAAATGCCATCTAATTGGATATTCATATGCATGACGCAAATGCCGTCTGATTGGCTATGCATGATGTAAATGCCATCTAATTGAATATGTATATTCATAATGATGCAAATGCCGTCTGATTGGATATGCATATTCATACTGATGCAAATGCCGTCTGATTGGATATGCATATGTGATACAAATACAATATAATTGGCTATGCGTGATA
Source organism: Ancherythroculter nigrocauda (assembly GCA_036281575.1). NCBI lineage: Eukaryota > Metazoa > Chordata > Actinopteri > Cypriniformes > Xenocyprididae > Ancherythroculter > Ancherythroculter nigrocauda. Next base: position 1,264,311 of record VTFQ01000018.1, read on the forward strand.
CAAATGCCATCTAATTGGATACGCACATGCGTGATACAGATACCATCTAATTGGATATGCATGACACACATGCCATCTAATTGGATATTCATATGTGTGATGCAAATGCCGTCTGATTGGATATGCATATCCGTGATGAAGCAAATGCCGTTTGATTTGAGTTTCACAGCTGCTGTTTGTCTCAAATGCATCTTGGAGGTTATTTAAACATGATTGGCTGATCAGTAAAAATGTATGAAGTGACCAAATGAAAATGCACTCATTTACAGTTTGGCGTTTGGTCATGTTGCCACAGTTCTAGGTGGTTGCTAAGGTGCCCTGGATGGTTAAAAGGTGTTTACAAAGATTATTGCTTAGTAAAAAATTGATATCACCATAATTACACAGTTGATTAATCACAGTACATTAAGCCAAATGTTATGTTTAAATATGAAATTTAAATTTTCATTTTTCTATGAATAAAAATACACTCATTTGCATACATTTCCAGACCATAAATCTCGGAACATTGCATAAAGCCAGGTTCAAATTTTTGTTTGATTGTTGTTGGATTCTGGAAATCTCTTTTTATCACTTACAAAATACATTTTCACCATGTTTTCAGGAGTAAAATAAATGTTCTATAGAACAGGTGAATGATATGAGCACAACTTCAGATTACAGATATGAATAAAACTGTGTGTGTAAAGCTGCTGAAGTGGAGATTTCTGACTCAAACTCACCACCTTTTAAAGAGATGAATTGAGATTGAAATCTACAGATGCATAAAGATAAAGTGCAAAAAAAATAGTCTCAAAGAAGACAAACAATGGTTTTGCCTGTTGTGTCTCACATTAAGCGATGCTTAAACGATGCAGGAAGGTTTTTGAGCTTAATCTCAGTTTCTGTCCTCTCTGGTCTCTTGATGATGTGCTGGCGTTGGTGTAGTGCGTATCTGTCTCTCTGTCTTTCCTGTGTCAATTGCGTCTGGCTGTTTGATGTACTTTCACAATACCACATTTTCCATAATTTGCGGCCCCAAACTCCATTTCTGTTGTTCTTTTGCTCGGAGAGAAGGAAACTCATGAGACGGTGCGGCTTTTATTGGACTCTGGCTTCCTAACGACTTTGATTACGACTCTGTTCTCCTTCCAAACGAGCCCAAATAATAATGCGGCTAAACGCAAAGAACACCAGTGTGCGTATTTGTGCAAAATACAGTGGATGCTGTGAAAGTGGCACTGACTACACCATCAACATAAAGTCTGATTCACACTAAAGCGTATTCTGACCAACAACTACTGTAGAAGTTTTATTCTTTCAGTTTGTTCAATAACAGTTTGATTGTGTTGAAAATGAAATGCTGTTTTGTGGTTTCAGAGAGCACAGCAAGATGAGCTGGAGAAAATCGAGAAACACATCAAATCCTCAAAAGACAAAGAAGGAAGCAAACCTCTGGACAAACCCGAACAGTGAGGAAAACACATAGTTGAAAAGTTGAACCTGAGTGAAAAGTTTTCATAACTTAATATATGCAGATCAGAACATATTTTTGTTAGTTGGGAACAAGTCTTAACCAGGTGCTCTTCATTTTTGTGGGAATTATTTCTTTAACGTTGAACTGTTTGAATTTATAGCTCAAAACTCTCTAAACATTTTCATTTATTTTTGCTCACAGGTTCCTCCATCAGCTCTCCCAGATTCCTGATTTCTCCGGACGAGTCTTCTGTATTCTCTTTCAGTCGACCTTCACTGAATGCATCTCGTCTGTTCAACGCAAACTTCAGATTCTGCAGAGAGTCTGCAAGGTGCGGCACATCTGCAAAATCGAACATGCAGCACAACAACAAAGCACTGGATTAGTGTGATTCTGTCCAATTCTTAATCAAACATCCTTAATGTATCCAAATACAGGAATCATTGATCTGAATCAGGCAGAAAACTCGCTTACTCACCGAATTGACTCAGATGACTCGCTTGTTCGAGATGCATTGGCGCTGCCTAGACCGATCAGCGTATGACATCAAAGTGCCGCGATAGCAATTCAAAAGCATAAAGTCTCATATGCTCTCCAAACACGGTACTTTGATGTCATGAACGATCGGTCTGCACAGCGCCGATGCATCTCGAACAAGCCTGTTGGCTCAGATGGTTCACTTGCTCACAAAATCAACTCAGATGACTCTCGTGCTCACCGAATTGGCTCGGATGACTAAACGAAATGGCTCAATGACTTGCTTGCTCACCAAATCAGCTCAGATGACTCGCTTACTCACCGAATTGGCTCAGATGACTCACTCACAGAATTGGCTCAGATGATTCACTTGCTCACCAAATTAGACTCACATGACTTGTTTACTCACAGAACTGACTCAGATGACTCACTCACCGAATTTGCTGATGACTCGCTTGCTCACAGAATCGACTCAAATGACTTGCTTGCTCACCAAATCAGCTCAGATGACTCGCTTGCTCACCGAATTGGCTCAGATGACTAAACGAAGTGGCTCAGGAGACTAAACGAATTGGCTCAATGACTTGCTTACTCACAGAATCAGCTCAGATGACTCGCTTGCTCACCAAATGGACTCACATGACTTGTTTACTCACAGAACTGACTCAGATGACTCGCTCACAGAATCAACTCAGATGACTCGCTTGCTCACCGAATCAACTCAGATCACTCACCAAATTGGCTCAGATGACTTGCTTGCTCACCAAATCAACTCGGATGACTCACTTACTCACAGAATTGACTCAAATGACTTGCTTACTCACCAAATCAGCTCAGATGACTCGCTCACCGAATCAACTCAGATCACTCACCAAATTGGCTCAGATGACTTGCTTGCTCACCAAATCAACTCGGATGACTCACTTACTCACAGAATCGACTCAAATGACTTGCTTACTCACCAAATCAGCTCAGATGACTCATGACTCACCAAATCGGCTCAGATGACTCACTAACTCACCGAATTGGCTCGGATGACTCGCTTGCTCACCGAATTGGCTCAGATGACTAAACGAATTGGCTCAGATGACTAAACGAATTGGCTCAGGTGACTAAACGAATTGGCTCAATGACTTGCTTACTCACCAAATCAGCTCAGATGACTCACTCACCGAATTGGCTCAGATGACTTGCTTGCTCACCAAATCAACTCGGATGACTCACTTACTCACAGAATCGACTCAAATGACTTGCTTACTCACCAAATCAGCTCAGATGACTCGCTCACCGAATCAACTCAGATGACTCACCAAATTGGCTCAGATGACTTGCTTGCTCACCGAATCAACTCGGATGACTTGCTTGCTCACCAAATCAACTCGGATGATTCACTTACTCACAGAATCGACTCAAATGACTTGCTTACTCACCAAATCAGCTCAGATGACTCGCTCACCGAATCAACTCAGATGACTCACCAAATTGGCTCAGATGACTCATGACTCACCAAATCAGCTCAGATGACTCATGACTCACCAGATCGGCTCAGATGACTCACTAACTCTCAGAATTGGCTCAGATGACTCGCTTACTTACCGAATTGGCTCGGATGACTCGCTCACCGAATTGGCTCAAATGACTAAACGAATTGGCTCAAATGACTAAACGAATTGGCTCAGATGACTAAACGAATTGGCTCAATGACTTGCTTGCTCACAAAATCAACTCAGATGACTCACAGAATCGGCTCAGATGACTCGCTTACTCACCAAATGGACTCACATGACTTGTTTACTCACAGAACTGACTCAGATGACTCGCTCACAGAATCAACTCAGATGACTCGCTTGCTCACCGAATCAACTCAGATCACTCACCAAATTGGCTCAGATGACTTGCTTGCTCACCAAATCAACTCGGATGACTCACTTACTCACAGAATTGACTCAAATGACTTGCTTACTCACCAAATCAGCTCAGATGACTCGCTCACCGAATCAAATCGGCTGATGACTCACTAACTCACAGAATTGGCTCGGATGACTCGCTTACTCATCAAATGGACTCACATTACTTGTTTACTCACAGAACTGACTCAGATGACTCACTCACCAAATCAGCTCAGATGACTCGCTTGCTCACCGAATCAACTCACATCACTCACCGAATTGGCTCAGATGACTTGCTTGCTCACCAAATCAACTCTGATGACTCACTTACTCACAGAATCGACTCAAATGACTTGCTTACTCACCAAATCAGCTCAGATGACTCGCTCACCGAATCAAATCGGCTGATGACTCACTAACTCACAGAATTGGCTCGGATGACTCGCTTACTCATCAAATGGGCTCACATGACTTGTTTACTCACAGAATTGGCTCAGATGATTCACTCACCAAATCAGCTTGGATGACTCGCTCGCTCACAAAATCACCTCAGATGACTCACTTAAAAACAAAACATTGTGCTTTTGAATAATGGAGGATGCCACTTTCTGCTGTCTCTTTTGTCCTGTTGTGGCGCCCCCTTCTGGATTGGAGTGTGGATCGCCTGTGACTGACTGTATTTGTCGTCTGACTGTATGCACCAAACCCTCTAACAGATAACAGATTCTTTTTCAGCCGTCACAAACACAAAGACTGTCCCGTTTTGTCCTTGAATCCAGGTTTCTATGCTTCTCTCTCCAGACTCTTCAGAGCGGTTCTGGAGTTCTGAAGATTCTTGGTTTAGTTTTGGCTTTTGGTAATTTCATGAACGGAGGGAATCGCACCAGAGGTCAAGCGGACGGATTTACGCTAGACATTCTGCCCAAACTCAAGGATGTCAAGAGCAGCGTAAGACACACACACACACACACCTCTTAACTGGTTTAGTTGATGCAATCAGCTGACTTTTCTCTTCTGGTTTTCAGGACAACAGTAAAAGTCTTCTGTCATACATCGTGTCATACTACCTGAGACACTTTGATGAGGTGAGGTTAATTTATGATGCTCTCACAGAACTGCATGGTCCAAAAATGTTTAAAAGTCTTCAGTGTGTGTGTGTTTCAGGACGCGGGCAGGGAGACGTGTGTGTTTCCACTCCCAGAACCTCACGACCTGTTTCAGGCCTCTCAGATGAAGTTTGAGGACTTGACTAAAGATCTTCTGAGACTCCGAAAAGATCTGCGAGGTGAAATTAAACAAATATTGACAGATGGATGAGTGTATGTGTTTATGGCTCAATGCACCCGTGTGTTCAACACACTAAAGAGGATCTTTCTTCTGCTGAAGTGCTTCCTGAATCAGCTCTGATTTCTAAAGTTTTGTAGCTTAAAGTGATTCTCCTCAAGCGAGGAAAAAAGTTAATTGACAAGCTTTGGCTGAAAGTTGGCAAAAAGCCTTAAAGTCTGAAGGTTATTGATGTAATTTGAGACTTTCTACAGTGTCAAATCAACATAACTTTGGATCAAATACAAGAAATGACTGAAAAAGCTTTAGCGTTGTGATCTGTCTCTGTTAAAGCACAGTCATTTCCTAAGGTCAGCTGTTAATGGGCCTGGAAGTTGTTAACACTTCTGAAATGGTTAGCAGGCCTTTACTACACATTCTTTTTCTCTTCATGTATTTTATTGTACCTCTTTAACACAGTTCCTCAATTGTTTATTAAAAAATTCTCTTTAATTTGCGTCTTTGGCAGCCGGTACGGCCTCGATCAATCACACGAGTAAGGGTTTCGCTCCAGGAAACAGACGCTGCTGTAATTGGTCCTGCTGATTTCGCTCTGATTGGCTGTTTTTATTTCTTCGTGAGGTTAACAGAGCTGACAATCAGCACAGACAAACATTTCTCACATACATTGTTCAACCTGTGGTTATTCTTCAATGCTGTATCTAGAGATCAGAATATGACAGCAAACACACAGCAATCGACCGCATCGCTCTTGAGTTTTGCTTTGTCAAACACCACTGAAAATAGACCGAAACAAACTGATGTAAAATCCAGTTTCCCTGGGAGGAATGTGTTTGAATAAAATTAACATTTTTGTTTTATTCTATAAACTACTGATAACATTCCTTCCAAATTTGAAATAAAAATATCATTTTGAGCGTTTATTTGCAGTAAATGACAATTGGTCAAAATTGTCAAACAAAAAAGATGCAGTGTTTTATAATCCTCGAATAAAGCCAGGAAAACAAATTCATAACATTTCTACACTGTAAAAAATTATTTTCATGATTTGTAATCGCAACATTTTTTTCTTTTGTCAAATGAACTTGAATAATTAATGTGGTTCAGATGACATATTTTGAGTTTGTTGATTAAACCTTAATTGTATTAACTCAAATTCTTAATTTCAATGAACTTCAATTCTAAGGAAACCAGGTAACTTCAAGTTAAACTAACAATTATTTTTTACTGTGTAGCAACACAATACTAATGTCTTAACTTCAGAAGAATTACGAAATCAATATTTGGAATATATGGAACCAATATTTGGAACCACTAAGATTTTTAATGTTTTTAAAAGAAGTTTCGTCTGCTCACCAAGGCTACATTTATTTAATTAAAAATACAGTAAAAAACAGTAATATTGTGAAATATTATTACAATTTAAAATAACTGTGTACTATTTAAATATATTTGACAAAGTAATTTATTCCTGTGATGCAAAGCTGAATTTTCAGCATCGTTACTCCAGTCTTCAGTGTCACATGATCCTTCAGAAATCATTCTAATATAATGATTAGTTCCTTAAGAAATATTTGTTATTATTTTCAATGTTGAAAACAGTTGTTCCTTGATGAATAGAAAGTTCAAAAGAACAGCATTTATCTGAAATACAAAGCTTCTGTAGCATTATACACTACCGTTCAAAAGTTTGGGGTCAGTAAGAATTTTTATTTTTATTTATTTGAAAAGAAATTAAAGAAATGAATACTTTTATTCAGCAAGGATGCATTAAATCAATCAAAAGTGGCAGTAAAGACATTTATAATGTTACAAAAGATTAGATTTCAGATAAACACTGTTCTTTTGAACTTTCTATTCATCAAATAATCCTGAAAAAAAATATTGTACACAAATATTTTGTACAATTGTACACATTAAATGTTTCTTGAGCAGCAGATCAGCATATTAGAATGATTTCTGAAGGATCATGTGACACTGAAGACTGGAGTAATGATGCTGAAAATATATATATATATATATATAATATATGCATTCCAAGTAATATCAATCAAACTGCATTTGGGTTGTTTCGATTAAGTAATAACTCTAAAAAATACAGGTAAATGAAAAAATTAAAGTTCATTGAAAGTATTTTTTTTTTTTTTTATATATATATATTAAAAGTTTGTTTTTTAGCAAAAGCAGATAACTCCAACATTTCATGTTTCAGAGTTAAACAAAACCCAAGTAATTGCTTTGTAATTGCATTTAAAACACACTCAAACACACACATGTGCACACAAACGCACGCACACACACACTCACAGCCATCCACTCACTGTGCGCACACACACACTAACAGATCGGTACACAAGTACACACACACACATGCGCGCATCCACACACACACACACACGCGCGCATCCACGCACACACACACGCAAAAGAACAACCAAGGTTTAAGCATGTAAGTCGTGTATGGTGTTCAAGGACTTACAGGTGTCAAAATTATAAATCCTCGATTTATAATTATCAATGTTGAAAACAGTTGTGTACTTTCCCTAATGAATAGAAAGTTCAAAATAATAGCATTATACACTACCGTTCAAAAGTTTGGGGTCGGTAAGAATTTTATTTTTATTTTTTTGAAAAGAAATTAATACTTTTATTCAGCAAGGATGCATTAAATCGATCAAAAGTGACAGAAAAGACATTTATAATGTTACAAAAGATATTTCAAATAAACGCTGTACTTTGTATTCATCAAAGAATCCTGAAAAATAAAATCTATCACAGTTTACACAAGAATATGAATTGATAATAATAATGAATGTTTCTTGAGCAGCAGATCAGCATATCAGAATGATTTCTGAAGGATCATGTGACACTGAAGACTGGAGTAATGATGCTGAAAATTCAGCTTTGATCACAGGAATAAATTACTTTGTCAAATATATTCAAATAGAAAACAGTTATTTTAAATTGTAACAATATTTCACAATATTACTGTTTTTACTGTATTTTTAATTAAATAAATGCAGCCTTGGACAAATGCAGCAGACAAACTTTTTAAAAACATTAAAAATCTTACCGATCCCAAACTTTTGAACCGTAGTGTATTTAAATGTATATATGTATGTGTGTATATATACATACACGCACACACACAGGGTTATAGTTTAATTAGCAAACATTGTTAACAGACTCAAAAATAGTTTCAGGGTTGAGTTTTTCGTCTAAAGCAAATTTTATAAACCTTTTATATAGTTTTTTTTAAACTGCTGTTTTATAGTTTTAACTTGTTACCCGCCGTGACATTAAAACAGCAATCAGAGGAAGGCAGCGTTTGCCCTCAGGTGGAGTAATGTCTTATTTCTCCGGTCGTGAGGAAAAGCTCTCGGTAATCGCCTTCTGCCCAGACTGTTTCCCGTGACCGTAATTGGACTAATTGCTGCATGTTTTAGCTGAGAATGAAAGATTGCTTTCTGGGAAGGAAGTGAAGATTTCCCCCCTCGCTCACTTCTGCCTCCTTTAATCTCTGAGGTTCACAGGTTAACGTGTTTGATTTGTCTAATCCTGAGTTTATCCACACATTCTGCTCGTTTTGTCTTTGAACAACTTGATACTTTGACACTTCTCTCTTTTTCTTTTTTTCTGGCTGAGTTTAAGAAGCAGCAGGTTCACACGGTTCAGATGTTGCATGAACGCTGCAGACGAGTTTACATGCTCACCGCTGCTTTAATATGCGGCTCATCTGATGAGTTTCGTTCACATCAAGATGGATGGTTTGTTTCGGTTTAGTTGGGTTAATCTCAGAACCATCCCGATGATGTTTGCGGATTTATTCAGATCGGTCAGTACACTCTCAAACTGCTCTCTGACCCTTCTGGAGGTCAAAGGTCAGGGGAATCATTCCATGTGCTTTTGAGATGTGGAAACTGCATTGATCGTTTCAATTCAAGCGTCAGTGTGTGTTTGCGTTATTTTAGTGTCATCGAGATGCTATTATAGTTTTTGAATTCATTTTTATGCAGATCATTATTTTTGCAACTCTTTATGACTCTGAAATGTCCTGTTTCCCAGCATGCACTGCACAGGTGGAGAAGGTTTGCTCGGTCACGACGGAAGAGCATCTACAGCCCTTTAAAGACCAGATGGAGACGTTCGTCAGTGAAGGTGAGCGACCGTGGGAGTCACAGATCTGTCCTGCGATCGGAGTCACTGAAGTGTGACTGGTGTCAATTAAACTTGGGAATTCCTGAGATTCTTCCCATCAGCGGTGGAACAGAATTCCTCCGTCTCTCCTGAGAATCCACTTAATTCAGCGCCATTTCTTCTGCCGTGGGTGAAAATTAGAGGCTAGGTTTGCTAATGCGTTGTGACCTCCAGAGCGCTTGAGCATGAGATTCGACTAACCCCGAGTCGCATTAATGTGCTTCTCTGACCCACCAGGACTAGACGTCTGCCAACACACACACACACACTCGCAGGAAAACACTTTTTCGTTCTTTGCTTAAGGGTAAAAAGAGTTGGAAATGCCTTTCCAGAGATATACTGTTAGCAAACATCCCAACGGCGCACTCAATTAGATGAATATGTAATTATGTGCCGTGCGTTTTCCTTTCATTAACAAAAAAAGCAGTTAAGAAAACATCTGATCGTAGTGATGTGGATATTTATACAGCACTTTATACATTAAATCGCTTTAAAGCAGCAGTTTTACTGTATTAAACATGTAAAACAGTGTCATTTTACTCGCGTCTGACCTTGATGGTCTGAACAGAAGAAATAAACCGGCGAAGATGTACACATCATAGGAGGAGGAGCCTCAGAGCCACACCCAGCTATTGCATCATCACCATGGACCAATGGGAGTTTGTTTACCAGCTGGAGTTCAGAAGTTCAGAAACTTCCAGAAACAAACTTTTTGTCCTGATTTTTTCCGGAATGAAGTCACAGTCACCAGTTCATTCTTCGATTTCGCTTGAAGTATATCAGTGGCCTTTAGTTAGGAGAAATCTGGTTCTGATTTGATCAAAACTGCAGCAGACTGATGTATTCTGTCATGCAGAGATGCAGCAAAAGTGTTTCAAAAACATGTGAAAACACACATTCATCACATACCGTCTCTCTCACACACACACACACACACACTCTTGACAGACAGACGGGTGATTCGTGGTCTTTCATGGCGTTGAACCCTTAACTACTACCGGCCTCAATTTGTCAAAGAGCACCTTGAGCGGTGACCCCTGCTGACATCTGCGCTTCTGAGGAAGCCTCTCTCTCTCTCGCTCGCTCTCTCTCCTGAAAGAAGCCAATACACCAAATTCATGCAGATACAAATTTATACATTTTATGTATTAGGGGTGGTGGAAAAAATCAGTTCACTTACAATTAGACTTGTGCCGATATTCGGTAATGCGATAATGAATATGCACGATATTGTAATCGTCGGCACTTCAGAATACCGTAAATAATAATTTATTACCAATTATTAATTTTTTATAAGGCAATTAAGAATACTTTACCCATCAGTCGTATAAAATGCACAACACCGCTGTATTCTGCGTCAAAAGGACACGCGCTCAGATGTAAACAATCCCAACGTGCACGAGAAGCACATGGCGGAACCAGTGAAGGAGACGAGCTGAATGAAAGTGCGCGTTCACTCTCTGACAGCAGAGGGCGCTGATGGAACAGCAGCGTGCAGCGGTTACCACGGAAACCGTGCAAACAAAGTAACTGCGCTAGTGAAGTTTTTAAAATGCTTCAAACAGCCATTCATTTTTTTGTAATCTCAGTGTTGTTCATCACAGCACCAAATACTGAATACTTAAAAAAGACTTAAAAGGATATTTATTTTCAAACCTAAACATGTTTATATTTTAATCTGGACTACAATATGCCCTAATGATTAGAAATGTTCTGATTATTTGTTATTGTTCAGTAAAACTTTGAAAACATACAGCTTCATTAGTTAACATGTTAATTCATTATCACTAAACTGACAATAAAAACACTTATAAAGTATTAATTATTATTAATTAATGTTAATTTCTTAGTTACTATTTAATAACATTACTAAAGTCAAAAGAACTTATTTAATGGACCTGAGATCAAACTAACAATGATCAGTTGTGTTTCTAAACTAACATTAACAAAAAATAACACTTTCTGTATCAAATGTAGCTATTGCTCAATCTTAGTTAATGCATTAAATAGAGTAAAGTGTTATCTGTTGTTCTTTATAGCCTAATTCTTTTGCATTTTAATCTGTTTGAAAATTTCAGTCAGAGTTGTTTTTGTTTTATTGATTTCTTAAACCTGTTAAACTATGACAAAAATGGTTTTGCAACTTATTTTAATATCGTGATAATACCGTGATAAAAGCTTCATCAATTAATCGCAACAGGAAAATTTGATACCGTCACATGCCTACTTACAATTCACATTGATTCACAAATTTCAAAAATAAATTTTCTAAAGTGTTACACTTCAACGTCACAGCACCGTTTAGAGTTATGGACACGTTAGAGTGTTATTAATCACAATAAGCCGTGAAACACAAAGCGCAAGCACAGATCCCGAATTCAGTTCTCTTTTACAGCTTATTGCGCTTGCATGGTCAAATACACACATAATTGTCAAAATGCACATCGTGTGGAGTTGTTTGTTATGTCCTATGCGAGTGTAAATGGTTAAAAGAAACTCGGATGTGTATCCTGGTTTCCCAGGTAAGCAATGCTCACGCATCCGGCCATCCACGTGATGTCAAAGAAAACATGATTCATCATCTTCCATTGCTCCATGGTCCAGTTCTGATGCTCACGTGGTCCACACTCTTTCGGCGGTAGACAGGGGTCAGCATGGGCTGGTCTGCGGCAACAAACTGTGATGCACTGTGTATTCTGACACCTTTCTATCAGAACCAGCATTAACTTCTGGAGCAGTTTGAGCTACAGGAGGTCGTCTGTTGGATAATCTGCACTTTTGATAGACACTGACCTCTGCAGAACGGGAACACCCCACAAGAGCTGCAGTTTTGGAGATGCTCTGATCCAGTTGTTTTCCTGCTGAAGATAAGCATTATATTTCTCCTGTGTTTTGGTAAAGGATTGGATGTGATGTTATCGGTGATGCTTTTAACAAGAGTTACCACAACTTGAACATCATACCAGACCGAGTGAAAGAGTTGTACATCTGTCATTAATAAGCGACGGACAGTAAACGCTGCTCTCGTCTGATCAGGTCGAATCTCACCTTTACACACACTTATCGTCTGATGTCAGATGATTTAACGGCGGCCGCTGCTGCTTCTCTGGCTTCAATTACACAACCTGATTCCATGTTCCTGGAAACCGTCCGATCCTTGCCTGACTGTCTGTTTCTGTGTCTTCTGGAACAGAGACATCTGGGAAAACCTGGGAATGATGCACGACACACTTAAATCTGTCTGAACGATCTCACTGTTGTCTTCTGTAGAGCTTCTTTACAGATCAAATTGTTTCATAATTAATACCTTTTTTGTAACATTAACACTTCCTGTTTATTTCTGTGAAGCTGCTTTCAAACAATCTGTACTGTATAAAGCGCTGTAGAAACTAATTGTTTTATAATTGTAAACTCGCATGGAGATTCAAAACATGACTTTTATTCTTTTCTTTTTACAGCAAAAACTGAGCTGGAAAGTCAAGAGAAGCAACTCAGTGAAACGCACAAAATGTAAGGAGTCATTTTTGGCATTATTTTCTGTCTTTTTTTTTTAAAATGGAAATAACTAAAAGGGTGGGGGGGGGGTGTTTTAAATTTGAAATTGATATCACAAAAATTGAGCTGCTAAAAGGATTTAACGTAGCGTTTCCATTCTAACGCAGTCAAGTTTAAAAAACATTTTCGCAGGGTGAATTTTGAGCGTTTAAACTTTTGAATGATACCTAATTTATGATTATTAAAATATGTAATGGGGGAAAGAGGCAATAACTCGGAACACCGAGAGTTAACTGGTATAATAAAAATCTTCCTTTCTAATTATTTAAGAATTAAGATTGATTTTTTTTTTTGTTCCCAGAAGTATTTAAGATTGTCATAAAGACAACTTGTAATTTTATGATGTTCTTAAAATATTTTTTTCAATAATTGCACTGAGGAACATTTTACAAACTCCTTAGAATTTATCTTTAAAAAATTGGTACATTCTTTAAGATTTTTGTGAATCAGTCCTTTTTACAGATCTTTAGGTGGAAAACTACGGAAGCTTGACTGACTTTTTTTCTCTAAATTGCAAGATCAAAATTTGAAATTGCGAGTTTTAAAGTCGGAATTGCGTGATATAAAGTCGTAATTGCGAGTTTTAAAGTCGGAATTGCGTGATGTATAGTCGGAATTGCAAGATCTAAAGTCAGAATTGCGAGTTTTAAAGTCGGAATTGCGTGTTTTAAAGTCGGAATTGCGAGTTTTAAAGTTGGAATTGCCTGATGTATAGTCGGAACTGAGTTTTAAAGTCGGAATTGCGTGATGTTTAGTCGGAAATGAGTTTTAAAGTCGTAATTGCGTGATGTATAGTCGAAATTGCGTGATATAAAGTCGGAATTGCATGATGTATAGTCGGAATTGCGTGATATAAAGTCGGAATTGCGAGTTTTAAAGTCGGAATTGCGTGATGTATAGTCGGAATTGCATGATGTATAGTCGGAATTGCCTGATGTATAGTCGGAACTGAGTTTTAAAGTTGTAATTGCGTGATGTGTAGTCGGAATTGCAAGATCTTAAGTCAGAATTGCGAGTTTTAAAGTCGGAATTGCGTGATGTATAGTCGGAATTGCGTGATGTATAGTCGGAATTGCGTGATGTATAGTCGGAATTGCGTGATGTATAGTCGGAATTGCATGATGTATAGTCGGAATTGCATGATGTATAGTCGGAATTGCCTGATGTATAGTCGGAACTGAGTTTTAAAGTTGTAATTGCGTGATTTATAGTCGGAATTGCAAGATCTTAAGTCAGAATTGCGAGTTTTAAAGTCGGAATTGCGTGATGTATAGTCGGAATTGCGTGATATAAAGTCGGAATTGCCTGATGTATAGTCAGAACCTGAGTTTTAAAGTCGGAATTGCGTGATGTATAGTCAGAACCTGAGTTTTAAAGTCGGAATTGCGTGATGTTTAGTGGGAACTGAGTTTTAAAGTCGTAATTGCGTGATGTATAGTCGGAATTGCGTGATGTATAGTCGGAATTGCGTGATATAAAGTCAGAATTGCGAGTTTTAAAGTCGGAATTGCGTGATGTATAGTCGGAATTGCGTGATGTATAGTCGGAATTGCGTGATGTATAGTCGGAATTGCGTGATGTATAGTCGGAATTGCATGATGTATAGTCGGAATTGCATGATGTATAGTCGGAATTGCCTGATGTATAGTCGGAACTGAGTTTTAAAGTTGTAATTGCGTGATGTGTAGTCGGAATTGCAAGATCTTAAGTCAGAATTGCGAGTTTTAAAGTCGGAATTGCGTGATGTATAGTCGGAATTGCGTGATATAAAGTCGGAATTGCCTGATGTATAGTCAGAACCTGAGTTTTAAAGTCGGAATTGCGTGATGTATAGTCAGAACCTGAGTTTTAAAGTCGGAATTGCGTGATGTTTAGTGGGAACTGAGTTTTAAAGTCGTAATTGCGTGATGTATAGTCGGAATTGCGTGATGTATAGTCGGAATTGCGTGATATAAAGTCAGAATTGCGAGTTTTAAAGTCGGAATTGCGTGATGTATAGTCGGAATTGCGTGATGTATAGTCGGAATTGCGTGATGTATAGTCGGAATTGCATGATGTATAGTCGGAATTGCATGATGTATAGTCGGAATTGCCTGATGTATAGTCGGAACTGAGTTTTAAAGTTGTAATTGCGTGATGTGTAGTCGGAATTGCAAGATCTTAAGTCAGAATTGCGAGTTTTAAAGTCGGAATTGCGTGATGTATAGTCGGAATTGCGTGATGTATAGTCGGAATTGCGTGATGTATAGTCGGAATTGCGTGATGTATAGTCGGAATTGCATGATGTATAGTCGGAATTGCATGATGTATAGTCGGAATTGCCTGATGTATAGTCGGAACTGAGTTTTAAAGTTGTAATTGCGTGATTTATAGTCGGAATTGCAAGATCTTAAGTCAGAATTGCGAGTTTTAAAGTCGGAATTGCGTGATGTATAGTCGGAATTGCGTGATATAAAGTCGGAATTGCCTGATGTATAGTCAGAACCTGAGTTTTAAAGTCGGAATTGCGTGATGTATAGTCAGAACCTGAGTTTTAAAGTCGGAATTGCGTGATGTTTAGTGGGAACTGAGTTTTAAAGTCGTAATTGCGTGATGTATAGTCGGAATTGCGTGATGTATAGTCGGAATTGCGTGATATAAAGTCAGAATTGCGAGTTTTAAAGTCGGAATTGCGTGATGTATAGTCGGAATTGCGTGATGTATAGTCGGAATTGCGTGATGTATAGTCGGAATTGCGTGATGTATAGTCGGAATTGCGTGATGTATAGTCGGAATTGCGTGATATAAAGTCGGAATTGCATGATGTATAGTCGGAATTGCAAGATCTAAAGTCAGAATTGCGAGTTTTAAAGTCGGAATTGCGTGATGTATAGTCGGAATTGCGTGATATAAAGTCGGAACTGTGAGTTTTAAAGTCGGAATTGCGTGATATAAAGTCGGAATTGAGAGATTTAGTCAGAATTTTGTGATATAAAGTCAGAATTACGAGATTTCAAGTCAAAATTGCGAGTTATAAAGTTGGAATTCCAAAATATAAAGCCAGTATTAGATAAAGTCAGAATTGCAAGATATAAACTCACATGTGTGTTATGTCCAATTGTGAGGGGATAAAGACTGATGTTTTTATCTCAGAATTGTGAGTTTATATCGCAGTTCTGACTTTATATAAAGAAAATCTGACTTTATGGCCCAGTTTCACAGACAGGGCTTAGATTAAGCCAATGTCAGTACAAGTTGCTTTCAGTGAAAACATGCATTTTAGTCTCGGACTAGTTCAAGCCTTGTCTGTGAAACTGGGGGAATAACTCACAATTGCAAGAAAAAAAGTCAGAATTTACTTTATTTTATTTTTTTTATTTAGTGGCAGAAACAAGCTTCCATAGAAAACACTGAACGAACCTAGTAACCAAGTTTCTCCAGGAAAATAAAATAAAATCTCTCTCATTTTGGTGCCGAGACGTTCTGTTCCCTCCATGAGGAATTCTTCGAACTGCAGTCGCATCTCTCTGAAAACTCCTGTTTGTGCCGCAGGTTCCTGGAGCTGTGCGTCTTCTTCTCGGTCAAGGCCAAGAGCGGAGAGAAAGAGGTTTCTCCCAACACCTTCTTCTCCGTTTGGCACGAGTTCTCCACCGATTTCAAAGACACCTGGAAGAAGGAGAACAAGGTCATTTTGCAGGAGAGGTATGCGTGTCAACAAACACCTTTTCCCTCCATAACGTCAGTGTTTAGTCCAGGATCATCGTGGTGAAATGCTAGACGGCGAACGTCGGTTTACACCCAAAAAACCCCGAAGCTCTTTCTTTATCCTGGCTGATTAATGAAGTGCTCCTTTCTGTGGAGGAGTCGCTCTTTAAGTGTTGTGAAAACATCTTTGGAGGGGCGAGGTGTGCTTTAGAAACGCCTGCCGTCCAGCTGCGTGATTTAATGTGGCGTTACTGCAAATACCTGAGCCTGCGTCCACAGGTGCATCATGGGATGGCTACATTCTGGTCTGAAATATGCGAACGCTCTGTCAGAGGGAATATACGGCGCTTCCGCCGCGGTCGGATTTGTTACACCTTGCGTCTGTGATGGAGGAAAGCTTTGTTCTGGCATGGAAAAGTGTCCGGAGCATCATTCCTGGAATTAGACGCTCCTGAATCTTCCAACTGATAGTTGTGGTGATCTGTGTGAAGATCAAAGATGGGTCTGACGTTTTACGACCCTGCAGAACGGAGCAATGATGTTCTTCCTCAGTATATTTGTCTTGTTTTCCAGTCAGAATATCTAAATATTCTCGACTCTTGTGCAGTAATGTGATGTTCAGGCGGTGTCTTCACTGAAAGCACTTTAACTCTCCCATAACTTGTGCCATGTGTTTAATATTAGATTATATCTGCCGCGTTACGAAAGCGAGAGCGCGTCAAATGAACCCTGTGTTTGTTTAACCCCGCTAATGAAAAGAGTACCGGAGCGGTACCGTTAGCTTCCAGTGGTGCGATGGAGCGTCGCGATAGCGCCGAAAGTCAACAGATACAAACGAGCCCTTCAGCCGAGCTTTACATTATTCATGAGGAAGAGCCACCGAGGGCCGGCCGTATCTCTACATCTGTCCTGAAACGGCCGGTCCGGTTTCGCCTCTCACATGCAGATTACAGGCCCTTCGTTTCCATTTTTACTGTTTTTTACTTTGCTAATTTGTTTATTTTGTCTTATTTGTCATTCTCTTTATTTTCCTTTGTTTTTCTTTCATTATTTATTTATTTGTTTTTCATTTAATTTTGTTCAATTATTTTTCTCTTTTATTCTTTTCATTTTTCTCTTATCTTTCGTTTTCCTTTTTCTGTTTATTTATTTGTTTTAATTGCCATTCTCATTTTTTCCCTTTTTTTTGTTTTTATTTCTTTATTTAATTTAATTTTTTGTTTTACTTTTCTCTTTATTTTTTGCTTTTTCTTTTTCTTTCCTTTTTTCCTTTATTTTTCTTTTGTCTTTTAATTTTGTTCATTTCTCTTTGTTTTTGCTTTATTTATATATTGTTTTTATTGTCATTCTCCATTTTTCTCATCTTTTTCTTTACTTTTCTTGTTTTTTTGTCCTTTTTATTTATGTATTTCATTTAATTTTGTTTTTGTTAATTATTTACTCTTTATTTTTGCTTTGTTTTTCTTTTTCTTTCCCTTTTCCAGTTTTTTTTTTTTTTTTTTTTTTTGTCTTTAAATTTTGTTCATTTAACTCTATTTTTGCTTTTTTTAAATTTATTTATTTTATTTATTTATCATTATTATTATTTAGTTTTTTTTATGGTTCTCTTTATTTTTCTTTTTGTTTTCTTTTTGTTTTTCTCATTCTTTGTTCTTTTTATTTGTCTTTATTTCATTTAATTTGTTTTTGTTCATTTATTTTTCTTTTTCTATTTTTTTTCTTTTGCATTTATCATTTAGGGCTTAGTTTTTTTCATTTATTCATTTCTTTTTTTTAATCTCTCCTTTTATTTCTATTTATTTAATGTTTTAATTGTCATTCTCTATTTTTCCCTTTTTTTGCATTTAATTGTTTTGTTTTATTTATTATTATTTGCTATTTATTTATTTATTATTGTCATTCTCTTTATTTTTTATCTTTTGTTTGTTTCTCGTTCTTTATTCTTTTTATTTGTCTTTATTTCATTTAATTGGTTTGTTTTTGCTCATTTATATATTTAGTTTTTGCCTTTTTTATTTTTTATTAATCATTTAGTGCTTTTCTTTTTCTCTTGTTCTTTTATTTTTAATTTAATTTGTTTTCAGTTATTTCTTCTATTTTTCTTTTTTATTTATGGTTTTGTTTTTGTTTTTCATTTAATTTCCTTTTTTTTGTTCATTTATGCTTATCTTTCTATATATTTATTTATTTTGCTTTTTGTTTTTCTTCCTTCCTTTAACATTAATATCAAACCATTAAACATGTCGACTTCCTGACGTTCCTGCTGCTAGTTTTGCGTCTGACCCGTCGGGTGCCAAATCATATTTCCTCATGGCGTGTGGGAACGGCCTACGGATCCCGATGGCCGGAGCCCGTGACCTCTGACCTCCGGAGCGGCGAGGTTAGCGGCGAGCTCTCGTCTGCCAGGGCGTGAAACTCAATATGCAGCATATAATTCGAAACACAATCGTCCAGATGTACGAAACGAGACGGGCCCGGTCTTTCCCAACGCTCGTACCTGCAGCGATAAGACGGCGCTTTATTCCGCACAGAGCGCCTTTATCTGCGGGCCGAAACGACACTTCTGACTCCCGGAGCGCGTCTGGCATCTGATAGATGAGTTCCCAGAGAGTGTTGCGTTTCCTTTGACATTCGCTGGCCTCTTAATCACACGATCTGCCGCTAAAGTGTTTGCCTTTCTCCAGCAGCGGCACCTAAAACCCCAAAGAATTTTCTCTCCCTGTCACTCGGCCCCAATTTGTCATGAATGCTTGTCGTTTGTGCGCTGGAACAGAAGGGCGGCTGTTTGGAGCGTCTCGTCATCTGGAGCCAAGAGAGACAAATCTGTCTGACACAGAAAGCACTCAGCGGAGCCACTCAAGTGAAGAGCCGCGCCGCTGCTTTGTTTCCCGCGCGTCTTCTCTGCCCTGGAGCTCTTCTCATACGTGTGTGTGTTTCTTTAACCCCGTCTGGGTTTGAGGGCTGAACTCAAGTGGCAGCAGTGTGACGCAAATAAACATTTCACTGCTGCTTTACAGGTAAACAGAACTTGGTTAAATCTAATATTCAAGAGCAGTCGTGTCTCTCGTTGAATTTGTTTCGGTGTTTATTTTCTACTCTGTTCTGGTGTTTTGAGCAGCTGATTATCTCTCGTTTTATAAGGTCCTCTTTAAAGGCTGTTTGTAATCGCAGACGTGATATTAGACTGTAAAGTCAGTCGTGTGTCTCGCACCTCCGACACTTTCACAGAGTCTCTGTCCAGAGATCGGCTCGTAAAAACATGTGGAAGAACATCAACGTCTCCAATACATGAGCACTGCACTGAAAACACTTTCTTTCTTGCTTTCTTTCTTTATTGGTAATTTTTTTCTTTTTTTTATTATTTTTTATTTTTATCCTTTTCTTTATTTCTTTTTATTATTTTTTTTATTTTTAATTTTATTTTTGTTTGGTTTTATTTTTATTTTTATTTTATTTTTTTTATAGCTCTCATTGTCATTTTCTCTTTTTTTAGTTATTTTATTTTATTAGTTTTCATTTTGTTTGTTTTTTTCTTATTTCATTTAATTGTTTTGATATTTCTCCTTTTATTTATTTATTGTTGTCTTTATTTTTCTTTATTTATTTTTATTAGTTTTCTTTTTATTTCACTAAATTTTATTTTCTTTTTTCTTTTTATTTATTGATCATTTTATTTTTTAACGTATTTTATTATTTTGGATGTATCTTTTTGTCTTTTTCTTATTTTAATTTTTTCTCTTATTTCATTTAATTTTATTTTATTTTTCTTTATTTTATTATTTTAGTAAGTTTATTTTCTTTTATTAGTTTGATTTTTTTTCCCCTTTATTTATTGTTGTCTTTATTTCTTGTTTTTTTCTTTTTCTTTACTTTTATTTCTATTTATTTTTCTTTTTTTATTATTTTTTATTTTTATCCTTTTCTTTATTTTTTTCTTTATTTATTTTTATTTATTTTTTATTTTTGTTTGGTTTTATTTTTATTTATTTTTTTTATAGCTCATTGTCATTTTCTCTATTTTTAGTTATTTTATTTTATTAGTTTTCATTTTGTTTGTTTTTTCTTATTTCATTTAATTGTTTTGATATTTCTCCTTTTATTTATTTATCGTTGTCTTTTTATTTTTCTTTATTTATTTTTATTAGTTTTCTTTTTATTTCACTTAATTTTATTTAATTTTTTCTTTTTATTTATTGATCATTTTATTTTTTAACGTATTTTATTATTTTGGATGTATCTTTTTCTTGTCTTTTTCTTATTTTAATTTTTTCTCTTATTTCATTTAATTTAATTTTATTTTTCTTTATTTATTTTATTATTTTAGTAAGTTTATTTTCTTATTTATTTTCTTTTATTAGTTTGATTTTTTTTTTTTTTCCCCTTTATTTATTGTCTTTATTTCTTGTTTTTTTTTTTTTTTCTTTACTTTTATTTCTATTTATTTTTCTTTTTTTTACTTTTATTTCTTTTTTCTTTTGATAACTGTAATATTTTTCTTCTTTCTTTATTCCTTATAGTTTTCTCATTATTTTTTTTTTTCTTTGTTCATTGTTTTGATTTTGTTTTTCTTTATTTTTATTTATTAGTTTTTTTATTTTTAGTTTTTTCTTTATTTTTATTAGTTTTCCTTTTATTTCATTTAATTTAGTTTATTTTTAAATCTTTCTTAACCTGTGAGTCTGTTGACTTACAATCATTTCTAAAGTTTCAGATTGTCTCGCAGCACAAGCGTCTCTCTCTCTCTCTCTCTCTCTCTCTCTCTCTCTCTCTCTCTCTCTCGGAGTGGGTGTCGATGTCTTCATCACGAGCGGAAGGTTGTGATGCGGATCGTGACCTGCGCCGCAGCACCACCATATTTGGCTGTGAAGGCAGCGTCTCGTCCTCGTCCCGGTCCAACAGACAGAACGGCACTCGCGCTTCTAAGATACATGGATCTTTTCCTGTGCGCCGGGATGTTTTTACGGTGTTTAAAGTAGCTGCTACTGATGTGCAGGAAGAATATCTCTCTGCCTTTTACCCGCGGCCCATAATTCTCCCTCCAGTAAACATTTCAAGAGCTCACAAGGCCGGCACACACGGCGCTCTTAGCAGCCAAATACATCACAACAGATGATCCGTTTGCTTTGCACTTCTGTTCCAGCGGACGAGACGCCGCGGCGATTGAGTTACGGCTCTGAATCCGTCTTGTTTTATGAGCTTCAGCTCTCCGAGGTCATCGCTTCTGCTTCGTTTGGCCTCTTCGGATCGAAAAATCTGTAGAGACAACTAACTCAGGATGCATTAAGATCCTCTGATGTTCTCCAGTGCTGATATAATAATGATTATCAGGTTTAATAATGCAATAAATGCATCATTCTCATCCAGTTCCTCCTTGAACAACACCAGATTCACACTCGCTTTTAAATAATTTAATGCCGTTGGTTCATAAATGCATTTAGCATCAGAGGATTCATCTGTGACTAAACATGGCCAATTATGGTGCTTGGGCTTCATTCACCGGTCGGAGGTCATGAAACGCAGCGCCTGGCATCCGTCCGCACACATGACCTGCAGAAGAAGTGTAAACGAATCCGCTCCTGCGCTGCTTAATCATCTGCGTTCAGCCACAGAGGAAGATTTTAATAACTTCCGAACGCTCCGATTAAGCGGCGTACAGATCTGTCAAGACTAGTTGAAGTTAACACGGACGAAGCGTCTCCTGACCGGTCCTCTGTTTGTGTCCTGCCACAGCAGATCAGCCACTCAAATTCACACAACACGCGTTCAAAGCAGCTTTACAGGAAGTCATGATGTTAATGTTTATAATATCTCAATATCTTCATGCCTTATAGTCGCATTTATCACATCAGAGCTGGATGATATAGTTAAACTCTGAGACGATATAAACAAACAGTTGAGATTAATGCCAGCAGGAATGCAAGCTGTTATCAAGGCCAAAAGAGGGCCTTGATGAGTGTTGTTTTTGTCCCGAATAGCACGAGTGCAAATGTGATACTGATTTTATACAACAGTTCAATAAATAAGTTAATATTGTAATATACTTTTGACACTATTGTCTGTTTGTTACCTATAAAGCCATAGCAGAATGGTTGTGCTTCAAACTCAAAACTGCGTTTTGAACGAATCTGGTGAATTATTTAATGGCTCATTCATAGTCATTTACTTAATTCCTGAATAAATCAGCCGTTTGAATGAATGAATGACTTATTTAGACATTTACCACCACCTACTGGCAGTGTTAGTTTCTTATTTAGAGTATTATTTCATTAAACGACCTATAATGCCTCTTTCACAAGATGTAATATAAGTTTCTCCAGAATGTGTGTGTGAAGTTTCAGCTCAAAATCCCCCACAGATCATTTATTATAGCGTCAAATTCGCCCCTATTTGGGTGTGAGCAAAAACACGTCGTTTTTGTGTGTCCCTTTAAATGCAAATGAGCTGCTGCTCCCGCCCCCTTTCCAGAAGAGGGCGGAGCTTTAACAGCTCAACAACAACAAAGCTGGAGAATCTCACGCAGCCAAAATGACGACGGTGTTCAGCCTTACATTGTTCAAACCGGAGTCGACACTGATGGAGAGACTCAGGAAGAAGTTACAACTTTTAGACGTTTCTGAATGGTTAGTGGATAAATGTATGTAGTTGCTGTGGAGTTGATTCAACTCATCCACTAGCATGTGCCGTCATGTTCATCTTTTGTGTTGAATTGACCCTCGTTTGTGAAGCAGTCCGGCGTAAAATGACGGCATGACAACAACACTCTACTACAACAACTCTTCCTCTTCTCTAAAGCAGCCCAACATGGCCCCGCCCCCTTTGTTGTGTGTTCTCGGGGGCGGGGTTTATGTAAATTTTAGGGTTTGTAATGTCAACAACCCAGGAAGAAGCTCGCTGTAGTCCTTAAAATGTGAAAATATCTCCTTTGCATTGAACTTTGAGCGTCGTAACTTTGCAGATGTTGTTTATGATCAAACAGCAACATTACACACTAACTAAAGAAAAGTGAAATCATAATCAATGACCCCTTTAAGAAAAACATTCCATATTAATAATAAAGTGTGTGCGAGTGTGTCGGATTGTGGGTAACTGGTACGGTTTGTGCCTGTGATGAGGATTAGAGTGTCGTGTGTGTCTGAGATCTGCACTGAGATCATTTAATTGTTAAACCTGAACGAAACTTACTAAAGAGAAAGTGAAGATAGTGTCAAATGTTTATTCCCATACCAGTGTTATTTTAGCATCAGTGCGGTATTATCATAGTTTTAGTTGAGGATAAGGATTAGCCCTGTCCTGTTCATCCGTTTGTGGTTCATAGTTTTTATGAGAATGAATGTAGATGTAGCTGCTTCAGTCACTCCTCATGTTTTCTCAGGCTGAAGGCGGCGGAGGAGTGTTTCCGACAGGTGAAGGAAAAGGCCACGTACAGCGTCAAACCCAAACACGCGTCTGGAATCGTAAGTCAGGTTTATCTACATCTCTTTTCACACACAGAACATGTTAATGTTCAAACCGTTTCAGACACTGAGAGAAAAGAGCTGATGCTGCAGTGGATATTATGAGAAAATTAAAGTGTTTTTGACCTTGGATGAATGTGAACCTGTTGTAGGAGACTCGAAACACAATTAGTGAGTCTTTAATAATTAAATTAGTCTCTTTTTTGTCTCCCTCAGAAAGCAAAGTTGGGTATGAAGATATGAGACGTCTGATGAAGGCTGACGAACGCTCTCGGGCTCTCTCTTTAATTCGCTCTCACACACACCGCTTCAGTGTTACTACTTCTGCCGTACGGACACAGGAAGTGATCTGCCCTCAGAATGTGATGTCATATCCTGTGCGGTGATGAACATCCAGAATTCCCACTGCAATCACTGCTGAAGTTCGCTGCGCAACACCGGAGGACGGAAGCAAAAATCATCAAAGAAAAGTGTCGTTTTATTTTTAGAGAAATCTGATGCGTCTTTATTTGTGAACATCAGCGGCCGACCGTCACAAGCTTTTAATCAGCGCACTCGTTTAACGTGTTCAAAGCACAGCAGAGCCCTACAGGACCTGAAAGAGACACTTGAGAAAGTACAGTGCGATCGAAAAAAACGGCGAACGTTCAGGAAATCAACTCAGTGTTTTTGTGAAATTATGCAAGATTGTTTTGCTGCATCCACACACTCACTTAATGTATTTAAAAATGAGGTTTTTTTAAATTAATGTAAATGTTATTAACATCTTTATGTAGCGTTCTGGTTTGTTTTTAGCATGTCCGTGTTGGAGGTGTGGATCCGTCTGCGCTCCATGTGCAATAACTGTTTGTATCTGAACGTTTTGAGAAGAGTGTAATTTATGTAAAATAAAGCGATTAATAAATTCAGACATTTTAATTTATCTCATTTGATTTGAAATTTACTTGAACCAGTGTTGATTTAGTTTTTATATTTAATTTTAGTTTATTTTTAGTCATTTCATTGTGCTTTAAAAAAAAAAAAAAAAATCAATATTTAAGTGTTTTTTATATTTAAAAAAATATTTAAATATAAAAAAGTAAAACACAAACATTTAAAAAAGTATTTTTTATATATATTAAAAAATATTTAAATGTAAAATTTTATCTTATATTTAAATAAAAAAACGCAATATTTAAATATAAAAATCTTTACATTTTAAATATAAAATTTAATATTTTTAAAAAATATAAAAAAATACTTTTTATATTAATATTGCTGTTTGTGCTTTTAATTTATTTCAGTTTTAGTTTAGATTTATTTCCAGTTAATAATTTTAGTTCTTCAAATGTAAACTTAAGTTTATCGCCAAGACAACATTTCTAATTTTAATTGTTTCAACTGTTTTATTTCAGCTTTCAATTAACAGAAATGTTTGTAATAGTTTAACGATAATAACCCTGAAAGTGTTTTCTACTCTAATGAATGTCCTCAGCATTGAACCGTGTTTTTCTCATGCTTTGATTTCATGCTAAATGCTTTTTTTTCCCCCCAACACTTGAATTTGAGTTTAATCAAAAAAGCAACATTTTGAACAAAAAACAGAACATTTTTCAAAGACTACAACATGCATAAGCGACGTTTCTGTTGCTCGTTTCTGCTGCTGCTTCGCCTGTTTTGATTCGGAGATTCTGTACTCTTTCAGAAGATGCATAACAGCGCCCCCTACCGTAACAGTAGTAACATGGATTGCTGGAAAATTCTGTCAATGGCGGAGAAAGAGTTAATGTGACGTTGGTATCAGAAGAATGTCTGTGACAATCTCTTTTCAGTCCGCGGCAATGTTTTCTTTCTCGCAATAACAATATAGAAAACGCAGCGCACTCTTGTGATCCTGATTTAATGAACACATTCCATGAATAATTTAAACTATTTAAATAGTTCACTAAGGAGCCGTTTACTCAACACCATTTTTAACTAAAAACTTTTTCGCCATAAATTTACACGACAACAGCGTTTTGGGGGAATCTTTGGAAACGATTTCAAAGTGCAAGTTTTTGAAAAAGATACCATTTATCATCTCCATGTAAACAGCAAAATCTTTGACGTCATTCGCATGCGTATACGTTCAGTCGTAGTGTTTCTTTACAAAGTGACGTCGCCATCTAGAGCCCTGGCAGCAGAATACAGTGTTTTTAGTAATTTTCATTGATCTGTGTGAACGAGGATCGTTTTGACACTGTTGTTTGTATGTGAAAAACTTTTTTGTTTTTAGTACATCGTTGTTGTGTTTATTGTTTTTGTTTATTTATCAAGGACAATGCACAGAAAAACATTAATCTCAAGAAGAGAGAAGATGCTCTGCACCAGATTTAGCTATTAGCTAATTTCCATCTGTAGTCCTTGGGCAGGTCATTAAATAAACAATTTCTCTAAAAAATCTAACATACACAAATTTCATAAAAACAATACCCTCTAAAATTATCATGAGCACTTCAGTTCACCAATAACGACAACAGTTAATCAATTAATTTCATTTCAATTAAAGACTCCCCACTAAAAATACACAATTTCCAATTCTTCGATAACACTAATCACTAAAATGTAGAGTTGACAATAAATAAATCAGTAAGTAAAAATGTTATTTCATTAGCTTCATTCGTCATTAAAAACTATAACCATAAACACTTCACTTAGTTTCGACAAACGCACCCTTAGATGGATTCTGATTTCCTGTAAATGTTTTTATCGTTCATGAAGTAATCGTTATATAGTTGTGGTGTGGACTCCATTATTCTCTTAGTGTACGTTTACATGACAACGATGTACTAAAAACGGAAATGTTTTTCCTTTGAGTACTGATGACAATGTTGTCAAAACGATCCCCATTCACAAGGATTTGTGAAAACGACTAAAACCATTGTATTATTCACGCCAGGCCAGTAGATGGCGACGTCACTTAGCTATAGCCTTAACATTTAACACATGCGCATGACTTATTTTTTTAATATATATATACATATATATATATATATATAGTTTACATGGAGACCATATTGTTTTATCTTTTTCAAAAACTTGCACTTTGAAACCCATTTTCAGGCCCCCAAAATGCCGTTGTCGTGTAAATGAATGGCCAAAACACACAAGTTTTCAGTTTTTAGTGTAAACGGCTCCTTAGAGCAATTACTATTATCGTTCTCGTTCTTGGGGTGAACAGGTCTTTAAAACCGTACACAGAATTTCCCTCAAAATCAGCAAACAAAAATCAATCTATTTATACTGAGAAACATTCACTGAAAAAGCAAGTTTTGAAGCAAAAAGACTGAAACAGTTTTCTTGTAAAACGTACTCCAATAATCTTTTTATTTACAACTTTGAAAAATCATTTTGTAGCATACACCGGTGACGTGACGGATCTGCGTTGGATTGAGGACTGAGATCTTCTCAAATGATATAAGGTGAATCTTTCATCTTTTCATGTGCTACTGATCATTGAACTCACAGCAAGATAATAGGACTGAAGGATCAATGATTCGAGTGCGTCTGCTTTAGATTAACTGAAGAACAAATGACAAACTCAATAGTTTTAATATAGACTTCAGTTGTTTCTCTACATACATATATAATATACTTCTGTTGTACCATATTTCTATAGAATCTCTACAATCAATCTACACTCTTAGAACAAAGGGTTCTATATAGAACTCTAAAGTTCTACAGTGTCTTGAACCCTTTATGCCAAAAAGCAAAGAGAAACGTCTAAAATGACTGCATAACAGGTTATTTCAAGTTTTTTTTTTTCTAGTGATAAAGTACTTTTATGAGCTGCTTAATTCATAAAATACAATTAAAACAAAAGGTTAACTAAAGTAGCTTCGCAACTACTGTACATGTCAAACTCTCAAGAGTATTAGTAGACTTTTAGGGTTAGTAGAATAAGTTGACATGTAGTTGCAAAGTTACTTAGTAGAATGTCTAAAGTGGACCATCGAAATAGTGTATCCAAACAAAATTAATTAACTAAAATCCATAAAATGATCTCATGGACACCTCTCACTCTTAAAAATAAAGGTTCTTCATTGGAATCGATAGTTTCATGAAGAACCTTTAATCTTTCCATTCCACAAAAGGTTCTTTTATAGTGTTTTTTTGTTTTGTTTTATTTGTTTGTTTTTAAATAGCTTCTATAGGGAACCAAAGTGGTTCTTCTGTGGCATCACTGCAGAAACCTATGGAAGCTTGTTTCCACCACTAAATAAAAAAGGTAATTGCGACTCTCGCAATTCTGACTTTTTTCTCGCAATTGCGAGTAAGTCGGAATTGCAAGATATAAAGTTGGAATTGCGAGATACAAAGTCAGAATTGCAAGGTATTAAGTCAGAATTGCGAGATTTGTGCAATTCTGAATTGCGAGATATAAAGTCGGAATTGCGAGGTATAAAGTTGGAATTGCGAGATAAAAAGTCGAAATTGCGAGGTATAAAGTCGGAATTACGAGATTTGTGCAATTCTGAATTGCGAGGTATAAAGTTGGAATTGCGAGATATAAAGTTGGAATTGCGAGATATAAAGCCGGAATTGCGAGGTATAAAGCCGGAATTGCGAGATTTGTGCAATTCTGAATTGCGAGGTATAAAGTTGGAATTGCGAGATAAAAAGTCGGAATTGCGAGGTATAAAGTCAGAATTGCGAGATTTGTGCAATTCTGAATTGCGAGGTATAAAGTCGGAATTGCGAGATTTGTGCAATTCTGAATTGCTAGGTATAAAGTTGGAATTGCGAGATATAAAGTTGGAATTGCGTGATATAAAGTTGGAATTGCAAGATAAAGTCGGAATTGCGAGGTATAAAGTCGGAATTGCGAGATTTGTGCAATTCTGAATTGCGAGGTATAAAGTCGGAATTGCGAGATTTGTGCAATTCTGAATTGCATGATATAAAGTTGGAATTGCAAGATAAAGTCGGAATTGCGAGGTATAAAGTCGGAATTGCGAGATTTGTGCAATTCTGAATTGCTAGGTATAAAGTCGGAATTGCGAGATTTGTGCAATTCTGAATTGCGTGATATAAAGTTGGAATTGCGAGATATAAAGTTGGAATTGCGAGATATAAAGTTGGAATTGCAAGATAAAGTCGGAATTGCGAGTTATAAAGTCGATATAAAGTCAGAATTCAGTTTTTTTTTCTCGCAATTGCAAATTATCAAGCAATTCTGACTTTATAACTTACAAATACAAATTTAAATCTCACAATTCTGAGAAAAATGTCAGAATTATGAGAAAGTTGCACATTTTTTTTCGCAATTGCGAGATATAAAGTTGGAATTTTGTGATATAAAGTCGGAATTGCGAGGTATAAAGTCGGAATTGCAAGATTTGTGCAATTCTGAATTGAGAGATTTGTGCAATTCTGAATTGCGAGATATAAAGTCAGAATTGCGAGATATAAAGTCAGAATTGCGAGATATAAAGTCGGAATTGCGAGATATAAAGTCAATTGCGAGATATAAAGTCAGAATTGCGAGATATAAAGTCAGAATTGCGAGATATAAAGTCAATTGCGAGATATAAAGTCAGAATTGCGAGATATAAAGTCAGAATTGCGAGATATAAAGTCAATTGCGAGATATAAAGTCAGAATTGCGAGATATAAAGTCAATTGCGAGATATAAAGTCGGAATTGCGCGGTATAAAGTTGGAATTGGAAGATTTGTGCAATTCTGAATCGCGAGATATAAAGTTGGAATTGCGAGTTATAAAGTCGATATAAAGTCAGAATTCAGTTTTTTTTTTCTCGCAGTTGCAAATTATCAAGAAATTCTGACTTTATAACTTACAAATGCAAATTTAAATCTTACAATTCTGAGAAAAATTATGAGAAAGTTGCACATTTTTTTTCTTGAAATTGCGAGTTTATATCACGCAATTCTGACTTTATAACTCGTATTTCTAAGAAAAAAATGTCAGAATTGTGAGAAGTCGCAATTACATTTTATATTTAATGGTGGAAACAAGCTTCCATAGAAACCCCCTTCTGGAACCTTTATTCTTAAGAGTTTCTATATGAATCGCCTGACAGAATCTTTTAAGGCTCTATACAGCACCTTTTCTTCTAAGAGTGTTTTCTGCATGTTTTCTGTTAACCAGCACTGAAGGTCACGCCTGGATCTCGTCTGTCTTTGAACAGTCTCTCAAACACCATCAGTTTTCCTCTCTCCGTCTGAAGACGCTGTGCTGAAGGTTCGCAGTCTTTCAGCTCAGATTAGCAGCAGGTGTCTACAGTAAAGCATCGTCCTCTCACTGTTTCCCAGACTCGGACACGCTGACGGACATGCAGCGGCACTGCTTGACGCGCTGGATCTTGCGGTAGCGGACGGGCGGCTGCAGGTCGGGGCAGTCGAGCTCCACGGTGAGGCTGGTGAAGCGGTGCGGCCGGCAGAAGGCGCACGACTGGAACGACTCCTGCTCCTTCTTGACGTGTCGCGGGATGTAGAAGGAGTTGCACTGGCCGTAGCAGAAGCGATTGATGACCGTCCGGCTCCTGCAGCCCTCCTGACTGACCGTCTGCCGCAGCGGCTGCGTCTTGCACCAGTCGCTCTTCAGGTACTTGCGCTCCGTCACCACCAGCGCTTCCTGGCTGGAGGCCAGCACTTCCTGTTTGCGAGCACGCCGGTCCGAGGTGTTGGAGCTGGTTTTGTAGGGCGACGGGATGGAGCCTTGCGGCCGGATCTTGCGGCCGGCGGAGACAACACACAGCGCGCCGGCGAGCAGCAGCCACAGCGCCACCTTACAGCTCATCCTGGAACAGACGGAGAGATCGGACAGTTACACACACGACCAAACACT
The DNA here is from genome assembly GCA_036281575.1 of Ancherythroculter nigrocauda. Taxonomy (NCBI): domain Eukaryota; kingdom Metazoa; phylum Chordata; class Actinopteri; order Cypriniformes; family Xenocyprididae; genus Ancherythroculter; species Ancherythroculter nigrocauda. Next base: position 1,295,134 of record VTFQ01000018.1, read on the forward strand.
CTTCCTTCAGGGTTAACGAGGTTACTACATCGGATAAAGTAATTATCCAACTACAAACCACAGGTTGAACATCATTCAGAACTGAATTGAGAATGTCCTTTAAATTCTAATTTAATTACTGAATTTGAGATTTTAAACAGGATGCAGTATTGCAATTTGAGTTTGAATGTAAGGAACAAAGGATTTTTTTCACACTCACACACAAACACACACACACTCTCACTCACTGATTCATACCATCTAATGATTAAGATTAAAAGTAATATAGCTTTAAGGCCTTTCAGCACATGCGTAAAAAGGTAATGTTTTATTTAGCAAAGCCGGTAACCATCTCAATCATAAATGGAAAAGACCATTTACAGCCAATGCAGGCAATTTATTGTAGGAAATGTTTTTATTATAGGAAATAGACCCACCTATATCCATAAAAGTTTCCATACTTCTTTAGAATCATGTGCCGCACATGCTCATGTAATGATGCCAAGTTCTGAGTTTTCATTTAGGAATGATTGGCTTTTGGGTAGACTTGGCCATGCCAATTTTCTAAATTATCCTGCTATAGCCATCCAAAGGCCATAGTTTTTATCAAAAATAAATAAATATTGACTCGGAGAGTCCCAAGAATTTGTTCCCGAGAAAAAAACACTTGGGATTAGTTCACCAAAGTAGGTTTTTGAAATAATCTCCAATATTTAACGAACAATTCGATGGACAGCGGCGGTCCTAGAGGCAAAGTTGCTCAGAATGAGGAGTTCTACCATGTGGTATGAATTTCATGGGTGTGTGCAAAACATCATGTGATATACGATCTTTGATGCACATGAAAAACATGAAGGCGCCCCCTGGTGGCCAATTTCTTTTGAATTTCTCACAGGCCTCTAGGGCCGTGAGTCAAACAGGCTCAGCGAGTTTCGTTTTGATCGGCCTCCATTAACCTTGCTGCTCAAACTTCATTGGCCAATGGCAGACATGTTTTTTTAAATTCGTCAATATCCTCATAGACAATCATGGCACCTTGGACAAAGACACTGCATGCCAATTTTCAAGTTAATCTGACTAACGGTCAAGTAGGTATAGCCATTTTTAGGTTATTTTTCCTGTTATAGCGCCACCAAGTGGCCAATCGCCACGATTTTTTTCACATGACCAAAAATCGAGCCCATACATACGTGTGCCAATTTTGGTGGAAATATCTCATTCTGTTCACGAGTTATAGCCATTTTAGTGAAAGTGGCTCCGCCCACTTCAAACGTTTTGGCGGCCCTTAGAGACCGTGAATCGAAATTTCAACTTTTTTTTGATAATTACTGACAATCAGACTCCAGATAATCTTGCTTCACTGGTTTGGTTTGGTTCCGATCGGGTCAAAAACCTAGGACTAGTTCTCAAAGGGTTTTTCAAAAAAATCCAAAATACCTGAACATTTTGCCAGAATGACAATCGAATCCGTGGCATTTTGTCCATCTTAAGCAAAGGATTTTTCCAACGGTTTTGGGCAAGCCTTGGTGACGTTGTAGATGGTTTGAGCACTATCAGCCCTCAAATTTTCAAGTCTCTACGACTTAAAGTTTGGTCTGATCACTTTTAGTGAATAATGCTGATCCTTGGAAATTTGAACAATTACAATAGTTTCAGCAATACAAGCTTGAACCCGTAATAAATAAAGCACACACATATATTGTGAATATCCTCCATATGACTAATTATGATGGGTCAATTTAATCAAATCCCTCCTCATGTTCTTCAGCATCTCTAAAGTGATCTCTGGGGTCGAAGAGTTTCACCCCGACTGTTTCCTGTGAAGACAGGAAGTCACAGATTAACTTTAATTTGTCACTTCGCCTGCAGTCAGGAGATCTACGACGGCTCTGGCGCGAGAGAAAGCCATCCGTCAATCACGGCGGACATCTTTAGCACAGATGTGGCATCGCCGGAAGGAAAAACAAATGTGAGTGAATCATTCCCATAAACGAAATATTTACAAAGCGGCTCTTTTTCATGAATCAAAGCTCCTTGGTTTCCTTCCAGAGAGCGTCAAGGTTGAACCTTCCTTTTTCAAGTTTTTCCTGCTCTTGATTAGAAATCTCCAGGAATGACGGGCTTTTGTTTTTCCTTTCTGAACCCTGACTCTTCCATCTCGTCCACATTAGGAATCTACACTAGCTGCTCGGAAAAACTCGGGCTGTTTGCACAAAGATGATGAACGCGAGTCGTTGCTTAAACGTTCGGGAGCCGCTGGTGTTCGGCGGAGTTTGATATCGCAGACGCCTCATAAATCTCACGACCTCTTACACTCCTCCTCGTCTCTCTCTGTTCTGTTGCACAAGACTTACAGCGTCACTGAAGCTGTGTTCAGGAGTCAATGACTGGAAATGTGTCTCCGCGGCCCTTGAGTGTCTTCGGCTGACGGGGGAAACTCCAGGAATCCAGCAGGATCTTCTATTTGATTTAGTCCTTCAGTCTTTAATTGACCTGTCAGAAGTGTTTCTTCTGTATATAAAAGCTATTTCCTAAGCTTAAAGGGACAGTTCACCCAAAAATGAAAATTATCCCATGATTTACTCACCCTCAAGCCATCCTAGATGAATATGATTTTCTTTCAGACGAACACAATCAGAGTTATATTAAAAAATATCATGGCTCCTCCAAGCTTTATAATGAGATTTTGAAGCCCAAAAAAGTGCATTCATCCATCATAAAAGTAATCCATACGACTCCAGAGGGTTAATAAAGGCCTTCTGAAGTGAAGTGATGGGTTTTTGTAAGAAAAAATCCATATTTTTAACTTTACACTGGTTTAGTTCCGGCTCTCTGACAGAAGATAGATCAAAACAATCATGAATTAGAAGTCTAAAACGAGAATTTTTAAAGAGAAATGTTCTTACTTTAACGCATTGCTTTGCTTCAGAAGATCTTTATTAACCCTCTGGAGTCGTATGGATTACTTTTATGATGGATGGATGGATGCGCTTTTTTGGGATTCTAAATCTCGGCCCCCATTCACTCCCATTATAAAGCTTGGAAGAGCCAGAATATTTTGAAACATATCTCAGATTGTGTTCGTCTGAAAGAAGATAGTCATATACACCCAAGATGGCTTGAGGGTGAGTAAATCATGGGATAATTTTCATTTTTAGGTGAACTAAGGCCTTTGTTTATCTTCGGAACACAAATTAAGATATTTTTGATAAAATCTGATGGAACACTTTCAGAAAGCTGCTAAAGACATATTTAACAGTTCATATGACTACAGTGGTTCAACCTTAATATTATAAAGCCACGAGAATACTTTTTGTGCACCAAAAAAAACAAAATAACAATTTTTCAACAATATCTATGGCTGATTTCAAAACACTGCTTCAGGAAGCTTTATGAATCTTTTGTTTTGAATAAGTGGTTTGGAGCACCAAAGTCACGTGATTTCAGTAAACGAGGCTTTATGTCATAAGTGTTTCAAAATTTCAATAGTTCACGTGACTTTGGCAGTGCTCCAAACCACTGATTCGAAACAAAAGATTCGTAAAGCTTCCTGAAGCAGTGTTTTGAAATCATCCATCACTAAATAAGTTATTTTGTTTTTTTGGCGCTCCAAAAGTATTCTCGTCGCTTTATAATATTAATATTGAACCACTGTACTCACATGAACTGATTTAAATATGCTTTTAGTACATTAATGGATCTTGAGAGAGGAAATGTCATTGCTGGCTATGCAGGCCTCACTGAGCCATCGGATTTCATCAAAAATATCTTAATTTGTGTTCTGAAGATGAACGAAGGTCTTACGGGTGTGAAACGACATGAGGGTGAGTAATAAATGACATTATTTTCATTTTTGGGTGAACTAACCCTTTAACTTCAACAGCTAGAAGTGACTCAATTGGTTTATTTTGAGTCAGTTCTTTTTGATTCGTTCATTTCAGCACAGAATGAGTCAATGAGCATGTCCAGATGGGTTCGTGAATCAAAGAACCGGTTCATAATAAACAAATCAAACCTACAGGCAAGAGTTGAAAGTGAGCCTTTTGGTCATGTCTGACTCAAAAAGAACCGAACGAGTCATTTCTCTGTTTTTAGTACATTAATGGATCTTGAGAGAGGAAATGTCATTGCTGGCTATGCAGGCCTCACGGAGCCATTGGATTTCATCAAAAATATCTTAATTTGTGTTCTGAAGATGAACGAAGGTCTTACGGGTGTGAAATGACATGAGGGTGAGTAATAAATGACAGAATTTTAATTTTTGGGTGAACTAACCCTTTAAGGTTCCCACAACAATAGATTTGAATCAGCATGAGCCTGGATAAAAATGAGCAAATCCTCTGGATGAGGGAAGCAGATGTGTCTTTATCTGAAAGTGAGACGGCACTGGAGATCTGGACAGAAAGCCAATCCTTCTCAATGTGCGGGTTAGCAGGGGTCAGGAGCCATTTGAGGGAAAAGGAAAGGGCGTGACCTCTGTTAAGGGTCGAGGAAGATGGCTGGGGTCACAGGAAGTGACACAAAACCACATTGACATAATATACAAATATATTGGATGAGCCACACATTCATTCACTCTGAGCCTGTAATTAGACTTTCATTATTCCAGTTATCATGTTTAATACTTCTGCGTACTAGCATTTTATAACAGCAGAAAGTCAAGATTTAGTGTGCCAAAACTCTTTATCTTGAATGGAACTGCTCAGATGTGATTCAAAACACAAACACTGTTAGTGAAGAAAGCTTCGTCTGCGATGCACATATTTCCGTTCTCTTAATAACACGCTTTTAAAAGCCAATCAGTCAGTCTGTCAGACACACGCTGCACATGCCGTCTGCGAAAATGAACAGCATGTTATCAAAGTCGATCACAGCGCTGTGAAAGTGGCGGAGCTTCCAGTTCATTTGCTTTCAAAACAGAGCTAATGTTCAGAGCGGCTCTAGAGTCGCCCGCGGCGGACAGACTCCAGCGCAGGACCGCAATACACTGCTGTCACCTAAAACACACACATGTAATTGCCACCAGCTGAAAAACTTAGTTTCTGCTAATGTAACCATTCCAATGTATGTGCATGCAGTGAAATATACACACTCTAAAACATGCTGGGTTGAAAAATGGACAAACCCAGAGATTGGGTTAAATGTTTGTTTGTATATGTCTGGCTTAAAATGCACCCAAAATATGTTGGAAATTAAAAATCAGACACATAATTACTAGAGGAGACAATAATAATCAAAAGGTGAACATTTATTAATAAGCTATTTAATGTTTTTTATTTATTAAACTTATTAATGTTAATTTACAGCATATTTTGGGTTCATTTTAAGCAAGAAAGAGTCATTTTTAAACAATAGTTGAGTTAAATAAAAGATTTAAGATTTGTCCATTTTCAACCCAACTTGGGTTGTTTTTGACCCAGCATTTTTTAGTGTATAATGAGATACAGTGACATAAATTGTTTCTGTTTAAAGGCTCATCAATCAGTTTGCTGAAAGTTGAATGTTCATTCATTGTCTAGTAATGATTGAAATATTTAAACAAGTATCTGATTTCAGAAATATGGGAAATATCAGTGATTTTGAGCAAAGGTTTCATCTTTAGTAAACTCTATTAATTCAATTCTGATTCTGTCGTCTGCTGATTGACACGTGTTTGATGTTCATGAGCTGCAGATCTGTAGATTTGCTCTTCATGAGATCTTGATGTCTTTGATCCGTCTCTCTGTAGAGTTCAGTTCATAAAGAACTGCACATTCAGTTCAGCATTTGTGTTCAAGCACAGTGATGATGATGATGATGAAGATGATGTGACAGTAAATGAGATGCACTCAACTTAAAATAATTATTTTAAGCATTAAAAACTTAATTTTACAACATTAACTCTGTTTATTACTGTGAATCTGTCTTGTATAAAGCGCTGTAGAAACAAAGACTTTAAAATGTATCGCAGCTGATGTTCTTAGAACGTTAGAAGTTATTTTTAAATATTCAAAAGTCTGTCTTGGTTATTCGAACGTTAAGTGAACATTCCATTGTACTGTATCATTCTTCAAACATCATAAGAATGTTACATTTGAATGTTCTCTGAAACAAGCAGCAACATTCAAAAACTGTTAGAGGAACATCCAAATGAAACTTTAAAGATTGTCAGTGGATTTTGGAAGTTTATTAGTCACGTGTTAATCTGTCAAGCAGCTGATGATTAATACTGATGCTGCGCATAATCTCAAATACCAGCCGATCATCGGCTCTAATCAGAAGCATGATTATTAATTATTAAACCATAGCAATATTTGTGTGGCTAAAAGTGAAGGATGGAGTGTGTGACTCACAAACGGAATCAGAAATGCTGCGCAAGGCTCCACAAATCCTCTTTACCCGACAGTGCTGGTGCGCGCGCTCACCACCCGCAGAAACACAGTAATCGGATCACACACACACACACACACACACACTCACAGATCAGCAGCTCTCCACACATCTCCCGGACTCACCTCGAGGCGTGCGCGGTCAGAGACGCAGGGGGACGCGGATGATGAAGCCCATGGAGGAGAAGATGGAGGTTCCTCAGGAGTCTGTGATTCCCGACTGAGAGACTTTCTGAGGGATTCTCCGAGACTCTGATGCTGATTTCTCGAGGTGACTCTATAAATCTCTCTCTCTCTCTCTCTCTTTCTCTGTTTGTTTGAACTCTCGTTTCTGGCTCTTCTCCTTCACTCGCATGTGGATCTTATCACCCTGCGAGCTTTCTATTGGCTCTGATCAGCAAACAAATCATGCCACAACTCTCTCTCTCTCTCTCTCTCTTCAGTCACTCCCCCTCTTTATACTTTCAGTTTTCAGCTGTTTTCACTACTTTAAGGATTTTGTCATGAACATTGAGAGCAAAATATTGCAACTGATAGAGGAGGAATCAACTGGGGCAAATTATGAACAGGAAATTTGTGTAAATACTGTACTGTTATTGTGTCTTGTTGAATGTAAATATCTGCTATGTCAAATCTAATAATATAAACTTGCATATTTTATATTTATAAAATCCCAAAAATGCTAAACATACACAGCTGCTTTTTTTATTGCAATTTATTTTATTTATTCATATGCAAGAAAATTCAATCATCAAAACAAGTGTTATACAGCTTCGAACTGTTGTTGTTAATTTTCTATACATCAGAATGGTTTCTGATTAATTTTTTAGTTTTTTTTTTTTTTTTTCTGAGCAAAAATTAAATATTATAAATTTTTACCATGATTTACAGAAGACAAAAACTAAAAAATGTCATTCAGTGTAACAATCCTGTCTTGGATATTTACAACAAAAAACTATTTATGCCATATTAAAGACTAATTACTTTTACCCCAAATGTTAATTACTTGTAATTTTACATTTTTTTTTTTTTTACAAGTTTTGCCCATTTGTCAGCAAGACTTTTTTTACTTATTTAAAATGCAATAAAATTTAGTATGCTATATTTTAATACGTACAGGTCAGAATAAGTGTTTCAATTTTTACTTAAATAGGTGTTACACTGAATGACAATGGAACATTATTTCACCCACATTTTGACATTTAATTCTCCCAAAACTTATTTGAAACTTTAAAAGTAGACGTTTTACTTGCATTTAATGTGCTTTCTATGGATATTAAATCACTTTTGTAAATCTCTATTGATGCAGACATCTAAATGTCTTTGACCCGTGTGTGTGTGTGTGTGTGTGTGTGTGTGTGTGTGTGTGTGTGTGTGTGTGTGTGTGTGTATACACATGGATTCTGTAGGATTTGAAGGTTGGTTTGTATTTTTTCAGGAGATTATGCATCACAAGAAACTTTTTTAATGGCCTTTTGAAAAGTTGGACAGAGTTGAAGTGTTCTTTCTCTCTCATTTTCATGTGGACTGTTGTTTGTAACTAGTGTGTGTTTTTGTTGCAGTGTTTCTCAACATGGTCACAGTCAGGTAATACATTTTCATCATTATTGTTATTAAAAAATGCATTTATTAATCAGATCTTGAGCTAAGTTAGAAGCAGGTGTTTATTGTTAAAACTATAAGGAAAAGATAAAATTGTTTTGATTAATATGTTTTAGGCATTCATGATATAAAATATATATATACAGGGTATGATTTGACTAATTTTCCTCTGCTCCTGTAACATCTATCTAATGGTAATCATGTGAGATTTTTGCTTTATTACAGCGACACCTGCTGGACACGCGCTGCATTAATCAGTCACACACTCTCTGGCTTTGGGCTCTCTGAGGATGAAGAGATCGCAGATGAGGCAATAAGAGCAGCTGGAGTGATGAAGGGTCACTAGATCATTCTGATATTCCTTTCTATTGCCAAGATATGATACCAGAGCTAATAATGTTTACAAACATATTATTTTACATAGTTCTTGAAACATTCAGTGGCATTTGTACAGTGCTTTCATTTCTGTTATTGTGTAATTTAATGTTGTTGTTGAACTATTTATTTCTCAATGATAATGGCCAAGCCAATTATTAGGCCAATAAACAAGTATTGTGTTATAATACCATATAGTTAATATTATTGTATGAAATACCATATTTATACACAGTATATAGCTCTACATAAAGTTTTGGTCTGACAGTAAGTGTTGTTTCAGAAGATTCTCTTTGTTTTATTAGCACATATGACATGCTTAATCTCCTTGAGTAATATATTCACACTCCATGAACAGTCAAAATAAACACACCCTGAATTTACAGTATGACTAAGTCATTATCATTGTAACAGTAAATCCAGTCCAGCTGTTGAGGGGTAAAGCTGCATTACAGAAACTGATGTCATCGGGTCAGCAGAGGTCAGAGCGACTCACAGATGGACGGTGACATCACTCACAGGAAGTCCCTCACTCAGGAGAGTAATGTCACCAATGCAGCTGCTTAGAATATCTGTAATAAAGATCATATATAAAAATGCATTCACTCAGTGCAGTATTCATATTCAACCACTAGACGGCAGTATAAGATCATAAGCACATACTGTACATGTGAGGCACTGACACAGTCAACACTTTATCTTGTGCACACTTCATAATTCTTCCTGCAGTTGATATCAATACTACGGAGCCCCACACATGACATGCAGGGAAAAAAAATAGTAGGTTAAATCATGCGACTATTTACTAATTTGTAAATAGTGAGCATGATTTATAAATCGATGGAATGAATCAGTAAATCATCTTCATGATTTATAAATTGAGGGAACAAATCAGTAAATTGTGTGCAGGATTTATAAATCGAGGGAATGAATCAGTAAATCATGCACAGGATTTATAAATCAAGGGAACGAATCAGTAAATCGTGCACACGATTTATAAATCGAGGGAACGAATCAGTAAATCATGCACAGGATTTATAAATCAAGGGAACGAATCAGTAAATCATGCGCAGGATTTATAAATCAAGGGAACGAATCAGTAAATCGTGCACACGATTTATAAATCAAGGGAACGAATCAGTAAATCATGCACAGGATTTATAAATCAAGGGAACGAATCAGTAAATCGTGCACGCGATTTATAAATCGAGGGAACGAATCAGTAAATCGTGCACGCGATTTATAAATCGAGGGAACGAATCAGTAAATCATGCACAGGACTTATAAATCGAGGGAACGAATCAGTAAATCATGCGCAGGATTTATAAATCAAGGGAACGAATCAGTAAATCATGCACAGGACTTATAAATCGAGGGAACGAATCAGTAAATCATGCGCAGGATTTATAAATCAAGGGAACGAATCAGTAAATCATGCACACGATTTATAAATCGAGGGAACGAATCAGTAAATCATGCACAGGATTTATAAATCAAGGGAACGAATCAGTAAATCATGCACAGGACTTATAAATCGAGGGAACGAATCAGTAAATCATGCGCAGGATTTATAAATCAAGGGAACGAATCAGTAAATCATGTGCAGGATTTATAAATCGAGGGAACGAATCAGTAAATCATGCGCAGGACTTATAAATCGAGGGAACGAATCAGTAAATCATGCGCAGGACTTATAAATCGAGGGAACGAATCAGTAAATCATGCGCAGGATTTATAAATCAAGGGAATGAATCAGTAAATCGTGCACACAATCTATAAATTGAGGGAACGAATCAGTAAATCATGTGCATGATTTAGTAAATCGAGGGAACGAATCAGTAAATCATGTGCATGATTTAGTAAATCGAGGGAACGAATCAGTAAATCATGTGCACGATTTAGTAAATTGAGGGAACGAATCAGTAAATCATGCGCACGATTTATGAATCAAGGGAACGAATCAGTAAATCATGCGCAGGATTTATAAATCAAGGGAACGAATCAGTAAATCATGTGCACGATTTCTGAATCGAGGGAACGAATCAGTAAATTGTGCCCACAATCTATAAATTGAGGGAACGAATCAGTAAATCATGTGCATGATTTAGTAAATCGAGGGAACGAATCAGTAAATCATGCGCACGATTTATAAATCGAGGAAATGAATCAGTGAATCGTGCCCACGATTTATAAATCAAGGGAACGAATCGGTAAATCATGTGCACGATTTATAAATCGAGGGAATGAATCAGTAAATTGTGCACACAATTTACTTTTTTTCTTGCATGTCGTGTGGGGCTCTGTACAATTCTAACAGTAGTTGGTGAGATCACAGGTCACTGGTGAATCGTCTGAACAACACAGAATGAACACATTAATGAAACATGACATCACATCACTGACCAATGCTGTCAAGTTTGAAATGGTTAACTTAAAATAGCCTATCAAAACAGAAATGTATGAATGTGTGATTTAAAGTCTAAAAATGGAAGTAACTTTCATAAAACACTAGAGATGTGACATAATCCAAACATTTATTTGGCAAAGTTACACTTTTTTTTTTGACTGGTTGTGTTGCTCCAAAAATAATTTATATGCAATATCAGTTATTTATTAAATAGTACTAACTTACAAACTAATATAAGTAATAATAATTAATAAAAAAATAATAATCATTTAATTCTTGGGTTGCATTTATGATTGATTTAATGAAAGACAAAAAATAAAATGTTCAGTCAGGTAACCTGAAATAAATAGTGTTTCATGTAGTGATAACATCCAAATAAACTGACCTTATGGAAGTCAAACATACATTATACATAATATCACTGAAACAAAAGACTATTATTAATTCACACTCATTAGGTGTCACTATAATCCAACAGAATCTGCTGTTTCATACTCACTCACACACACACACACACACACACACACACACACACACACACACACACACACACACACACACACACACACACACGAGTGTGTTTACTCTGAGCTCTCTGAAATGACTTCCTTAGTTCTTTCTTTTAGGACTCTTCCATATTCGGTCATGCCGGCTGCTGAGGGTCTCCGTTCGGATGTTTGGCAAATTCTTGGGCTGCTTGAGGAGTCTGTTGGGTTGAGAAACTGTTATTGTTATTTCAGTCTGATCAGAGCTGTGATGTGCTTATGTTCAGAGCTCTAACATTTCATTTCTACTAGATTCTGAGTTCTCGAGAGTTTCAACACAAGTTTCTTCATCAGTAAATTATATTTAAATTCACATTACTTAAACCTATACAGCAGTAACTGTCCAAGTAAGGATGTTATGATAATGCAATGACTAGAAATAAAAAAAAGAATATTTTATAATTATAATTATATAATGTTCATGTATAATTATATTGTAAATTAATGCATACTATTGTTTTGTTGTTGTTTATTAATCTTGTTGCAATAGAAGTGAACCAAACCCAGCAGAGCGTGTCTGTGCCCCCTGGCACTCAGAATTCCTCATCCAGAACACTAGAATCAAGTTTCCTTTTTAGGGCATGAGAATGTATTACGTAATTTGGGAAGAACTCGCGACAAAGGCAAGAGGGCGGAGCAAATCGGGAGGAATGACGTTTGCCTGAACCAATCGCATGCACGGGCGCGCCAGCGCTTGCGGTTTGATTGGCAGATAGAGAATTCACGTCATCCGGGAGGTTTTGGTTGAGTGTAATGTGGTAAGCCGCGAATCGATTCTTTCGAACAATTCATTTCAAACGAGCCAGTTCAAAGAAATGATTCTTTTACGTCATCACGTGTTTAGATATGTAGCCAAACAGATTTCCAAGACAAAATTGTTATAATTGTGATAAATATAATCAAGTACTAGAAAATTAGAATGAAGTAAACCTAATACTTTTATATTTTGTAAATGCAGATAAACTTTAGTTTCTCATGACATTAAAATAGTTATTATTCACATCTGCATTATTTATTAGTAATTAAAATAAGTGATGTTGAAAAAACAGATGCTAGTTTAATAGATTTCAAACAGTGACTCGTGAAGCGCG